>JAJMBD010000077.1:0-57226 GCA_030565185.1 Scheffersomyces titani
ACCCTGAACGAAATCTTGTTAAGGGGGGTGCGAATTTTGGCTGGAAAATACTGTACATTCCTGAAACCTCCTCTCGCCCCTCTGCGTGCCGTTTCTTTCACGTAAAGCAAACTGCGCCGCATGTCTACTGTTGCTATAGAGAATTGGAAGATTTGTATGCATTTGTGTCTGGTATGAAATCATAAAGCGGCTGAAGGTTGTGATATAGTGCATATTTTACGCGCGTATAACCACATCCCCCACATTGGTGACAACAAATGAGCCAAAAATAATGTGTTTTTTCCGATCTCAGGAATCAAATCTGACTCTAAAACTTAATTTCCAACTTCAATGCATAATAACACTAGGAGCGACAATCCCCGAACAGAAACTAACTCGTTAAATTGCTTCTTCTTTTAGATCGGATGTTTGGCCAAAAAAAATTTCTGCACAATTTTTTTTGTGGGGTATGCATCTCGAAGAAATTTTGCGTCAATTATGCGCACTATTATGCTTTGGCGCTGCAATTGATCAATGTCTTGAAAAAGCCTTTTTGGACTCATTCCTGATTGACAATGCGGTGTCTATACCTAGTGACCCCGTAAAGGCACCCCACCTCGAGGTTGACAATAGCATCTTCTTGTTCATGCAGATCGTACGATAAGACAGATTATATATAAGAACCACTTTGTTCGTTTCAAATCAGCATTCAACTTTCACATCCATCACTACCAAACAGTTTTATACTCAAGATGGTTACTGAATACGTCGAAGACACGAAAAGTCCGGAAAAGACTATTGTAGTCGACTCCATCACCAAGAAGACCACCGATGATTCATCCTTGAACTCGGTTGACGACTATGTCGCAAGATTCTTGGACATGTCCAACGAAGCTAGAGACAATGATCATAAGGAAAAGAACATGCCTCTTAGAGAAGGTTTGAAAACCTTCCCTAAGGCTGTCATGTGGTCTATTATTCTTTCCACCGCCTTGGTTATGGAGGGTTACGACACTAACCTTTTGAACTCTTTGTTTGGTTTCCATGCCTTCAACAAGAAGTTTGGTCACTTTGATGAACGTCTCGGTGAATACATTATTGAAGCTAAATGGCAAACTGGTTTGAATATGGGTTACAACTGTGGTTGTGTCGTTGGTCTTGCAATTGCTGGTTTTGTTGCTGATATCTATGGTTATAGAAGAACATTGATGACTGCTTTGGGTACTTCGGTTGGTTTAATTTTCCTTCAATTCTTTGCTCCTAACAAGGAAGTTTTATTGCTTGCTTACGTTCTCTTGGGTATTAATTGGGGTTCTTATCAGACGTTGACTGTGACATATGCTTCTGAAGTTGCTCCGACAACTCTTCGTGTGTATCTTACTACTTACGTCAATATTTGTTGGGTTTTCGGTCAATTGATTTCTTCAGGTGTTCTTAAGGGTGTAACGAGTATGGCTGAAAATCCTAATTCATACAGAATTCCTTTTGCTGTCCAATGGGTTTGGCCAATTCCTTTGTTCATTGGTGTCTATTTGGCGCCAGAATCACCATGGTTCTTGGTAAAGCGTGGTAGAGACGAAGAAGCCAAACATTCCTTGAAGAGATTATTATCTGAAAATTCACACATGCCTGACAAGGACGTTTTGGCTCAAGCTATGTTGACGAAGATTCAAATGACTGTCCAAGAAGAAGACACTGCTGATACTGGTTCGTTCAAAGACTGTTTCAGAGGAAGTAACTTCAGAAGAACCAGAATTGCTGCATTGACCTGGTTGTTCCAAAGTATTACTGGTTCCTGTTTGATGGGTTACTCGACTATTTTCTACCAACAAGCTGGTTTGGCTGTCAGTATGTCCTTCACGTTCTCCATTATTCAGTACTGTTTGGGTATTATCGGAACTGTTGGCTCATGGTTCCTCTCTCAAAAGGTCGGAAGAAGACCTATCTACTTTTACGGTCTTTGCACAATGTGTATTCTTTTGATTTTAGTTGGCGGTTTGGGAGTTGCTGACACTACTGGTGCTAAATGGGGTATTGGAACCCTCTTATTGGTTTTTACCTTCGTGTACGACTTGACTGTTGGTCCATTGTGTTACTGTATTGTCGCCGAAATTCCTTCGTCGAAGTTACGTACCAAGACTGTCATGCTTTCCAGAAACATGTACAATGTTGCCAATATCATTGTTGGTATTGTCACTCCATACATGTTAAACCCAACAGCTTGGAACTGGAAAGCCAAAACTGGTTTCTTCTGGGCCGGATTCTCCCTTGCTGGTTCAATCTGGGTTTTCTTCGAATTGCCAGAGACGAGAAACAGAACCTATGCCGAATTGGATATATTGTTCCAGGATGGTGTTTCTGCCAGAAAGTTTAAGTCTACTGAAGTGGAGGTCTTCAATGCTGGCAAGTTGATGGAAAGATACGGTGAAACCGGCATCAAACATTTTGTTGAACATGTTGACAAGGCTGAGGACGCTCAACACTTTGAAAAGGCTTAGATCTTTTCTTAAAATAAAATCTTTTGTTCTATTACGTAAAAGCTACTGGTATTTAGCTTTCCAATTCTACTAATTAATGTTGTTATTATGAAATTAAATAAGTCGCCTATTGAAAAGATGTACAGCGCAAGCAAATTCTTCTATTTCGCACCCAATTTTTCGTAGAAATAAGTATGCAGATATATGAGAGCTACATCGCTGCAATATATTTTCTAGTTTGTCAAGTTACGGAAAAATCAGATATTTATCAACGCATTTATTGAAGAGGTTGCAATGACCAAATATAGAATATTTCGTCTCAAAATCCTGGAATTGAAATTTGTACTGGAACTAGACTTGTCGATCTAAACTACAAGTATTATTAAAGGTGACAAGAATTCCTAGTATGAAAAGTAATTGTGCTACCACAAATAAATTAATCACAAGAAATTTGTGCTATTTCAAATGTTCAAGCAAATATTGGAAGTCATAAATTGCCAGATACATTCCTGTCCAAAAAAAAGATTGTTCCACATCAACCCTTACGAATGAGTTCATTCCATGTAGGTGTAAAACAATCCATTTATTTCAATTATTGACTTTTACGTAATAAATTAAATATTAGCAGGTGTTTTCAAACAATTGATATCAATGCTGAAAAACTCTTGCTTCCATAATAAATGCACTGGGGAATGTCTACCTTCCTGGGGATAACGACCGGTTAAACCCCTTTGATCTGTTCATATATTGTCTATACTCTGTCTTTTTGTCTTGCTTTATGGCTCCACCCTTTGTTGCCTTGACATGTTTTCCCTTTGTGGAGCCAAATCCGCTGAATCCCATAAGACTAATCATGCTACTGTCATCCTCTTCATCTATTTCCTCGTGTAACTTGTTGTCGATCGTGGTGTTCAACCCTATTTGTGATCCATCACGAGATCTGGATCTACCTCTACTGTTCTGTTCGTCTTGGAACTCGGGGCTCTTAATAATATTGTTGGTCGAAGTATTCAGTAAAGGTATGTCTAGAAGCAGAGTGCTATCTTTATGATATAAACTTGATTTGTGGAGTTTTTCAGCCGAACGCTCAGGAGATCGCTCACGATATGGTTTATTATTAGGTGTTAATGGTGTAGACAACGAGCTCAACCCAGAATCTGAAGTTATGAAGCCAGTTCTTTCCTTGCGAGGTGAGGACGATTGTGATGTTCTGCCCTTATATGGCAGTCGGGAACGAGAACGTGATAAAGGCTGCTCCTTTAAAGTCGACGAAGACGAGTCGTCAGTAGGAAAATAAGACTCCTCTGTATGTCCCAGTTTGAGGTTGATCCTGAATTTCAGCCTATCCATGGAGGAATGATTATTTCTATATTTACGATAATCTGAGAATAGTGACGGATTTGTGATTTACAAGGAGAAATAATATGAAAATGAGACCGCTCTATATTGGAAACAATTTATACCACATCCAGCAACTTCTTCAGTCAATTGCCCTTGAATTGTCGAAGAAAGAGAACAATAATTGATAACAAAGGCAATGTTATCTAAGTTTGTAATCCTGATCTAAAAATTCGTGTCACGTGGGAGAAAAGATCTAGAAGGCTATGAAGGGAGATATAGCTACAGGAGAAAAGTACGAACAAACAAGAGGATTAATATATGGAACTATTCTGATAATTGATTGTTGGAACCTCAATGTATATTTCCGAATTGCCTCAGTATTCGATATTCTATACATATCCTGACTCTTATGGCATCTCATCGCTCGAACTTTATGTTTGTAGCAGTTCAGTCGCGTGCAGGATCACGTGTTCCATCTCAAAAACATTTTTATATATTATAGCGATGTAGCTTTGCAGATTATTTTGAAGAGCAGATGTCAGCAATACAATGTCGGAGCAGAAGTTAACGAAGAAACAGAAAAAGGCTTTGGAATTCCGTCTGGAAAAGTCCAAGGAGGAAAGAGCAGAAGAAAAGAAGGAAAAAAAGAGAGCCAGAGAAGAAGAGGAAAAGAGTAAAGTAGTAAAGGAAGAAGTAACTAAGGAAGGCAAGACTAAGGAAGAAACTGGGGAAGATGGACAGCCCAAGAAGAAGAGGAAAACTAGAAGAGGTAACAAAGGAAAAGGAGTCAATGGAGGAAAGGGACCTCGGTTCATTCTCTTCGTAGGAAACTTGCCATATGACATTCAGCAGGCCGAGCTCATGTCTCATTTCAAAAATAGCAATCCTGACAGAATAAGACTAAGACAAGACAAAGGTATAGCGTTTTTGGAGTTTGACAATGACACTCAGGAAATCCAAAGTAAGATGGAATTGGCATTGAAGATGCACCATTCGACACTTAGAAACCGTAAGATCAATGTAGAGTTGACTGTAGGTGGAGGAGGTAACTCTGAGAATAGACTCAACAAGTTGAAGGAAAAGAACGAGAAGTTGTTGGAAGAAAGAAGAGCCAAGGTAAAAGAAGATATCAAAAAGAAGTCAAAGGAAGCCACAACAAAAGCTCCTTCCTCATCTACATCCATTCATCCATCCAGAGCAGCTTTGATTGGCTAGAACAATAAATTGAATTCCTTTCGTGTACAATAGGTAGAAATACATTGATTTTAAGGTTATAGACGTAAAAGTATTATATTCGTACGATGAAGCAATAATATGTATGTAAAAAGTGTTCGAACAATAGAAATAACGGTAGATAATACAGTCTTTGCCGAACTAAAGAAGTGGAGGGAGAGAGACTTAAAAAGACAGGCTGAACTATCTATTGACAACATAAGTATCAAAATCGTCAAGTACCAATTATAAATGTCTTCGTAAGTTCCAAGTAAGGGTTATTCTGAGAAATTTACAAAATGGTACATCTCTTAGCTTTCTTGATTCTTCTATTGCCTCCCTTGGTAGCGCTGAGAGGAGCAACGTTGCTGGATTTGGCTGGACCAGTTCCTTGTCCCTGTGTTGAGGCTGCAACGTAATCGCCTCTCGTGGGAGGGTCCAAGACTGCTCTGATGGCATAGTCAAAGATTTCCTTTACGCCGACCTGGGTAGCAGCCGAGCATTCCAAGTAGGTTATAGCACCGACTTCTCTAGCCAACTTGTTACCCTGCTCTACGCTGATTGCTTTCAAGTTCTTATCGTTCAACTCATCCAACACATGCAAATCATCCCTCAAATCAATCTTGGTGCCGACCAACAAAATTAATATATCCTTAGGCGAATGATGCAATATTTCTGGTATCCACTTGGATTTCACGTTGTGAAAGGAGTCGGGACTTATGACCGAAAAGCAAACCAAGAAGATTTCTGTCTGTGGATACGACAAGGGTCTCAATCTGTCGTACTCTGCCTGGCCAGCAGTATCCCACAAGCCTAACTTGATGGGCTCTCCATCAATCATCACCGATGCCGAGTAGTTGTCAAACACAGTGGGAATGTAGTCATTTGGGAAGGTATTGGTGGTATAGGAAATCAACAAACAGGTTTTACCAACACCACCGTCACCAACAACAACCGACTTGATACTTCTCATTATCTATATGCTATTTGGCGAAATGCAAAGACGAAGAAATGGAAGAATAATCGCTAAAGCAAAGTAAGTATAAACTGGGAATTCAATAACAATAACAGTAAAGAATATTTAGTCAAGCTATTCAATAACGATAAATAGTCAATAGCAATAACTAGGATCACAATATTAATAGGAAATCTGAATATCAAGCTGGGATACACGGTTCACTAAGAATTCACGACGTTTTGTGAAAAGTAATGAGCTCAGAAAGACGAAGGTAGACGAAAGATTCAAAGTTCTAATAAATCCACCAGATAGCAAAACAAAAACCCCAAAAAAAACAGCTTTCAAAAAACAACAATCTTTGACAGCCTGACAATAAAACAGTTGTTTCCACGTAGTCTAACAAAGCTAGGGCAAAATGTGAGTCTAAACCACAAAATTAGCCAGGGCTGATAAACATGAAATTTAAGGTCTGATTTTTTTGGCACAGGCTCGTAGTGGGAAAACCGACATTTTTTCGCGTTTTAACTACTGCGGCATGGGTGTACCATCTAACTAACTTCTGATTGTGATAAAATAGCCAGGTCCACCGTCCACAACTGGTGCCCAGTGCCGGAAATGGGCTGAAACTTGCTTGGTTACATAGAAACGTAATAGTTTGTTGTGTATTTGATGGCGTTGTTGGTAGCAGACACAGCTATCTACAGTATGTTAACAATAGCCTTCACTGTATAGACAATGGGTGCAAACCACCCTGTTCTAGGGGTCCCTCTTCTGTTACAGCATTTGGAACAAGGCCACGATCGCGCCCAATGCTGACGGGTTTATGTGCTTGTTTCGTTTCTGCACATTTAGTCCCGTCTAGTTGTTGTTTTTTGCCAGGGTTTCTTTGTTCTCCCAACTGCTCCATATGATGGCCCAATTAGGAAGGCGGACAACCGAGACTTGCATGTACTGCTCAGCTGTGAAACTTGAAAACTTTGCACACCTCATTTCATGCTGGCTATTCCCATCACGAGGCGGCGTATTGCAGTTCTGAGCCAACACATGATCAGCAGCACATGAGACGGAAAATAAACCTCGTCAACCAATTACCAAACGAATAACACCACCATCCGTAACCTGTTGAATGCGTCACGTGAATATGTACAATCTTCATTGGAGTTAAAAAATTATCTTGCGTTAGTATTTGGCGCTACCATGTGACAAATCTCGATCCAACCAATTCAATTAAAGATTCCCCAGATCTCGAGATTATTTAGCAATTGAATACTTATTATTTGATTTGATGCCTGGTTATTCTTTCTAATTGTCATATTGTCACATATTTCCCCTCTGCGATGAGCTTATCGCATCTCAGACCGATTTTCAGGCGGGGTTTTTCTGCTTCTTCACGGTATTGCTCGGACTTTTCCCATGTAGTGATTGGTGGAGGGGTTGTGGGAACGGCTATTGCGGCTGAGTTGCTGGGAGTTGTTGGCAACAGTGTTCTTCTTGTTGAGAAGCACCAAGATTTGGGCATGGAAACTACGTCAAGAAATTCGGAAGTGATCCATGCTGGGTTGTATTACCCTCAGCAAAGTCTCAAGGGACAACTCTGTATCCGTGGGAAGAACAAAATCTACGAAGCTTACGACAAGGGCCACTTTCAAGTGGCATTGCAGAAGTGCGGAAAGTGGGTAGTAGCGCAGAATGAGCTAGAGGCGGCATATTTAGAGAAGCTCTATCAGAATTGTGGGGATCTTGGGGTTCCAGTGTCGATGATTTCTTCTTCTGAAGCAAAGCGCAAGTATCCGTTGATAAAGGCTGAAGCTGGAGCTCTAGAAAGTCCGACAACGGGCATCATTTCAGCACATGAATTGACAACCTTCTATCAGAGTAATGTGGAAGACAACGACGGCACAATTGCTCTTAACACTAAGGTAGTGGACATAGAATTCGCTTCAGCCACACCCAACTATACCTTACGACTAATTGATATCGAAGGTTCAGATATGGAAGTCACCACCGACAATGTCGTCAATTCTGGAGGTCTCTATGCTCAGCAGATAGCCAATATGGTACTACCACCAGAAAAACAGTACCAGAGTTACTTTGCCAAAGGTAGCTATTTTAGTTTCCAGCCAGAGGTGGCCATCAGCCACAGAAAAATCACTGACAAGTTGATCTATCCTTGTCCTAACCCTAATGTTTCATCCTTAGGTACGCATTTGACACTAGATTTGGGTGGGCAGATCCGATTTGGCCCAGATTTGGAATGGCTCGATATAGAGGAAGCTTCTGAGATCGACTACAGGGCCAGCACAAACAATTTGGGAGCAGCATACGAAGCAATCAAAACATACTTTCCCGGAGTGACACCAGAATCGCTTCAACCATCATACTCTGGAGTGAGACCTAAATTATTGTCGGCCTCAGACAGCAAAAAGCAATTTGCAGATTTTGTAATCAAGGAAGAAGAAGGGTACCCGGGGTTCGTTAACTTGTTGGGTATTGAGAGTCCGGGTTTGACTGCGTCGTGGGCCATTGCTGACTATGTTAAAGAAATATACCATAAATAGAAGATATAGGCAAGAACTGATTTCACTTTAGAGATATGGTACATTTATGTATTATTAGTAGTCTATGAACTAAGCTATGTTTTAAGATTTGGTTTCAAGTATGATATCAGATGTGAAAGCTATATCTTTCTTCTTTTATTAGACTCATCCAATTCATCTTCATTTTTTACTTTCTCTTTTTTCATAGGAAGGCTCTCGGGATCTGTGGGTCTGGGATTCTCGGTAAAGAATTCATGCAATAATGCTTGAGTCAGATCACATCTTCTACTGGGATCCAACTGTGTCATGGAGATCAATAAGTCTAATGCCACTTCAGTAGCAGCACTGAATCTATTTCTCAATTCTTGTCTTGAAGGTGGAGGATATACTCTCAAGGCATCGTACATTGGCAAACTTGAAACATTCGGCCAAATTTGTTCGGTTGGAGTTCCCAATGCTCTAAAAGTGACATCTAATTGGTCTACGTCATCTTTACCAGGCAAGTACGGTGTTCTTAACATTAACTCCGCAAATATTATGCCGATGGACCAGATATCTACAGCTCCAGTATAGTGCTTAGCACCAAATAACAACTCCGGAGACCTATACCATCTGGTCACTACATTGGAAGAAAGATCTTCGTTGGGATTTCCCAAGGATCGGGCCAATCCAAAATCTGCAATTTTCAATTGACCATCTGGAGCAAGAAGTAAATTGTTAGGCTTCAAATCTCGATGCAATATGAAGTTTCTATGACAATGATGTATACCTCGTAAAGTCATCAACAACCACGACTTGATATCTGACGATTTGAATACTATACTGGTGTCCTTGATTAGAACTTCTAAATCACAGGGTAAAAATTCTAGAACCAAGTTCAAGTTGTTCGTGGTAGAAAAAACATCAACCAATTCAATAACATTGGGATGCTTAAGTTCTTGAAGGTATTTAACCTCCCGTATGGCTGACATATCCAACCCATCCTTGAAAATTCCTGTCTTGATCTCCTTTATAGCTATTCTTCTCTTGGTGGAAACTTGGTTTCCAAGATACACAACAGCATAGGTACCTTCACCAACCTTTCTATCCTTAGAGTATTTGTTCTGGACAATAGAGTCAGAGGCTGTCTTAGTAGTAGTCATTCTGACTCTATGAAGATGAAATTAAAGGAAAGGGGAGTTGAAGGAAAATATCTATAATGTATTATAATATTGGTTTTTATAAGAAGTCACGTGATTGATCAAGCAATATTGATATATTGCTTGGGTGCAAAATTGAGGTAGTTTTAGTATCGAAATAAATACAACATTAGCCATATGTCGAGATATTTTGAACTATTTATTCCAGAATTCTTTTATCTGTCCCCATTTTGTTCTTTACTACTTTTAATCTATACAATTTTATGGAGGATGTTTATTCAAATGCAAATGATTAATTATATATGTAGGTAGATTATAATGCTGAGGTGAATAGAAAGAAACAACTAAATGACGTTATGATGATTTTTTATGTGATTGATTTTAATTAATATTAGTATGGTGAGTTACCTAATTGGTTACAGTCCCAGGAACGCATTCCCATTGGGTGAATACATACCAACTATTCCCACTGTCACCAATTACGAGACCACGGTAGAGACCAAGCTCTCCACATTTTATGTTGGCGGTAAATGTTCCGAATGGCTTCAGAGGCTCGTCTTTGATCATTTTGAAATACTTTCCCGAAGGAGACTCAATGACGATCTTGAAGTCTTGGTTCATCAATCCTGAACCGCAATTCAAGCCAGTAGAAGGATACAGATCAATTTCAAAATTGTAAGCGTTTCTTACAATTATCTTATTCGTCTGAGGTTGTCTTACATACAAGTCATTACTCTGGCTTTGGACAGTAGGGAATCTGGGGACAAACTTGGACGGCTTGTAATCACCAGTATGATACAAAGGAATAACAACAGCCAATTCGTGTATATTATCGAAATGCTTTTGCATTCCTTTTGGCCCAGCAAAGATTTGCAATACTCCAATAGACTCTCCTTCTGGAAGTATGGCCTTGATTTTAGCGATCCTCTTATTATTATTCCAATGAATTTGGCACAAACAAAGTTCATTGGTAGTGACTTTGGATGTCTTGACCAATGTAAACAATTCCACATCTGTTGGAATATCCAACTCCAACTCAAAAAATTCCAAGTCTCGGAGTCTGGTCAAAGCATTGTTGAAGTTTCTGAACTTTAACCCCCTTTTGTAGAAGCCCGAGTAAGCTCTTGGTAAATAGAATGCGATATTAGGATCAATTGGAGGAAGAACATGTTGAAGATCGATAACGGAAGGAATATGCGTTGAAACAACACTTAATGGTTTGGCTAAAAAGTAGAACTCGTTGTAGCCGTCGACATTCTCGCGGATGTTACAAACTGAACCATTCTTGAAATTATAAAGATCCAAGATATAAAATCTGCTGTCCAACAAGATGGACAACCAGCTGTGATTAATGACGTACTGTTCGTTGTGATAGAACTCATTCGGCTTCTTCCAGAATCCCAACACCACTTCTGCTGGGATTCTCAAGGCATCGAGAATCTTTTTAAGTAAGTAGCAGAGTTGGTATACCGAAGCCTCGCCCAAGTGTATCACTTCATTCAACTTAGGCTTAGTGGTAAGGATTTTGTTGGACTCCTCAATAATGCGGAATTTACAAAGATGAATTAAAATACATCTAATTTGGCTGATTTTTGAGTTGTTGAACTTCACACTAACGTCAGAAATCATATCATTGAGGTCGCTACTAGTGTCGTAGTTTTCCATGAAGAGAGATACCTTTCTTTTGGTGGATTCTGAAAGATCTAGGTCTTCAATTTCTTCATTTTCTTCATTAATGTCGCCCATGACTTCGTTGCAGTTAATTTCAGAAATGTAATCTAAGGGTTTAACTATCAATGAACCTTCTTCTCTCACGACTCGTCTTGTTCTAGCCTGTTTGTCCTGAGACGTCAACGAGTTCATACGATTGAGATCCATTTTGAAAGTGGTCCAGTCAATTTCTTCGTCTTTTTGGAGCTTCCTTTCAATGACATTGATCTCGTTGTCGCTCTTCTTCAGAAGCAACATCTTGAAGATATTGGGGTGTTTCGATTTCTTTTCCTGGAAAACGGAATCCAAAATATCTTTATTGTTTTGTTTGGGTGATTCCTTTTCCGATTCTTCATTGATAGATAAACCGTGCATCTTCATTTCTTGTTGTTGCATGTCTCTCTCGTATTTGTGTCTCATGAAAGAACCAGCACTGGTAGCACTGAGCTCAGATAAGTTTAAGACGTCACTTTGCAACGACTTGATGGAGTTCTTTAAGTCATCATGCTGCTGCTGCGATACTCTGTAGACATCATCTTCGCTTACTTGGCCCTGTTGGTGGCGCGAACCAGAAAATCTGAAGTCATCAGCATCAAAAGGAATCTTACTGCCACTATTTCTAAGAGGACTTTCATCGTCTCTAATAGCTCTGACAGATTTGATAGGTGTAGTATGTTTTGGTGGAGGTGGAGGTGGTGAAGACTCGTTATCGTTCAAATATTCTTCTTCTTCATCATCGTCAACACTTTCGTAATTAGTGAGTTTCTTTCCAAGATCCTCTCTGGAGGAGTAGTTCTTTTTCGAAGATAAGAGATCTTCGCTGATATAACTAGATTCTAGAGAGTTTACTAACGAAACGTCGTTGCTACCACGACTTATTTGGCCCAGTTTGTGTTGAAGATGCATATTGTGGGATCTTTTCTTCTGGGTCGATTTTTCCAACTGCTTCAATTGCAGCAATTCAAATTCCAATTGGGCTCTCTTCTGGGAGATGATCTCGTATTCATTCATGGCTTCTGCGTCGTATTTGGCTCTTCTGGCTTGACGTGAAGGTGATCCTTCGGATACAAAACTTTCGACGGTGTTATTCTGTTCGTTTCTGTAGGGAAGTTCAACATAAGATTGTGACTTTACTTGTGGAGAATGAACCTGAACAGGAGTATGAGACAAGTTCTGTTGAGAGCCTGATCTGCTGTTGTAGTTTTCTGGTGAAGACGAAGATTGTCTGTTATCTTGCTGTTGGATCTGGACCTGGGATTTCATGTTGTGCGGAGACAGTTTCTTGATGTGGTAATTCTGCTGCTGTTGGAGCATTCTGTAAGTTTCCATTTCTCGTTCTCTATCGAAATCTTCATGCTTTTGATGTTGGTAGCCATTATGGGTGTTTCTGTAACGATGGTGGTTGGTAGATGAGACAAGCTTGTTGGATGATCTCATTTTCTTGGGTGAGCTTCGGTTCGATAGCGACATGCCATTGGAAGAGTCGTAGATACCATCGTGGGTGTAATTGGCAGCATCTTCACCTTCAAATGAGCCATCAGCATCAACATTGACATGTTGGTATCTTTTGGGAGATACTGACTTCGCCCCGTTGTACGTACTGTAGTTTCCCGTTGGGGTTCCGTTGGCTCTGCTGTTTCTGAACTTACCATAGTCAACTTCTTTGACAGGAGTCTGAACAGGAGTCTGTACTTTGGAAGTAGCAATTGAGTGATTGGATGTCGATTTGTTCAACTCTGGAATCACTTCAACGTAATCTATTGGGAAGATCCCTTCAGCTCTGTTTCGTCTGAGCTTTCCAGACCACCACGATTCATCGACAATGGAGTGCACTTCAATAACCTCGTTTTCAAGAAAACCCAAGTCTCCGTCCTCTTCACCAGCCCAAGACACCTTGGTTTTGACTTTGAATGGGAGCTGAGGTACGGACATTGGATCTGTAGATTAGATAGTAAGATGATCCACAACTGGTAGAGTCAATGCAATGGAGATGAGGACTGAAACTAATGGAAATGGAAAATGAATGAATGGCACGATGGTCCGCCAGTGTTGGTGATCCTACAACAAAGTATAGTGAATGGAAAGAAGAAAGTAGAAGAAACTACAAAATACGAAAGATACTACTCAAGTGTAGATTTCCAATGTAGTAATGTTCACAACCAGCTAGTCCAGAGAAATCCTTTTTGTGTGCGGCTTGTCCAGCAGATGAAATAAGTATGCTCCGGTCCTGGATCAACAATAGAAGGCTTCTGATGCACCAGAGCATGTTTTACCAGAAACAGATAAATTTCATCAATTTATTATGGAGATTGGTCTTAGATATAGATGGCCCAAATAGGCAAGAGGTAAACATAGAACTGGAACCTCATGCAAGGTTTTGTATTTAGTGTCCGTATACAGGAATTTTCACTTGATCCATACAATCTAGTTTGCTTAATTCCTTGTCAGTTTGTGGGAGTTCTGGCTGTTGCTTGTTGGTGGTGAAAGGCAAAATATTTTGTCTTAGGGCTAATTATAGCTCTGCAGTTTCTACGAAGAATTTGGAGTATTTTCAGCTGGTGGTGTTGTGGAATGGAAATATAATTTATTGTGGAATGTTCACGTGATGCCGTAATTATATTATATAGAGATTATAATTGAATATGGAAATGTTAGATTGATGAAAATTGGCAATGATCGTATCCAATATCGGTAGTATGTAATTAGTGAATACGTTGCAAAATGGAATATAAGCTAATCCCTGCATCTTTCAGTCTCAACTTGTAGATTCTAGTCGGTTTTGAACAATGAAAAATATACGATACACTGGTGTACTTGTTTACCAGAAAAACACTATACGTAAAACAATTACTGTTGATTACATGTAGATTGTACTACACTATTTGATATAGATAGTTCTATTAATTTAATACAAAATTGAAACCAATCAAATATGCTAATAAAATAGATACAGTCAATATATCTTTGCATCAATTATATTATCTAAAGGGTATGGTTACTGCTGCTGACGAACACCGCTGACGATGTCATCGACTCTCAACAACATCGAGGCACTATCTATAGCGGTCTTGATCGATTGCTGTTTGATTACTTCTGGTTCCCAGATACCGTATTCGTTCATATCAGCAATGGTACCATTTTCTCCATCGATCCCCCAAGTATGTTCGCCTTGAGCATGTTTGGCTCTCAATTGTGCCAATACTCGAATTGGTTTACCACCACAGTTCTGGATCAAGGTTCTAGGGATGACTTCGAAAGCATCGGCGACAGCTTGGTAGGGCCATTGGGCTACACCTTCGATGGTCTTAGCCTTTTCGGACAACTTCACAGAGACGGCCATCTCTGTAGCACCCCCACCAGGAGACAAAGAAGGTTCGAAAAAGACATTTCTGGTCACTGCCATTGCATCCTGCAAGTTACGTTCTATTTCGTTCAACATATCCTTGGAAGGACCTCTCAACACGATTGTACAAGCACGAGGTTCCTTGCACTTGACGATGTAGGAGAAGTATTCGTCCCCAATCAATTCTACTTTGAACAATCCACACTTGGTACCAACGTCAGACTCTTTCAAGTCTTCTACTCTATTAACTATTGTGGCTCCTGTGGCACGGGAGATTCTGTTGTTGTCTGACTTTTTGACTCTTCTTAAGGCAGTGACTCCACCCTTCAAGAGGTAGTGCTGGGCCAAGTCAGAGACGCCCTTCTCGGTGATCACCAAGTCAGGCTTGAGATCCAAGATCTGGCTGCACATCAACTTTACCTGCTCTTCTTCAATCTGTAATATTCTGTTCCAGTCCTCTTCTTTGGT
The DNA here is from genome assembly GCA_030565185.1 of Scheffersomyces titani. Taxonomy (NCBI): domain Eukaryota; kingdom Fungi; phylum Ascomycota; class Pichiomycetes; order Serinales; family Debaryomycetaceae; genus Scheffersomyces; species Scheffersomyces titani. Next base: position 15,165 of record JAJMBD010000077.1, read on the forward strand.
GATTTCAATATTGGTTTGCGATTCTCCCTTCTTGTATTCCAAGGGACAATCCAATAATATTACACGAGGCAGCTCGATGTGCCTCTTCATCTTGGGATGTGTAACATCTTTGTTCAACAAGATCCCGTCCAAAACTTCAGAGTCTTCTACTTCTCCACCCGGGATCTTTTCGATACGAACATACCTCTTGGTGTCGATTTCCTTGTAATCACCTTTCTGGATCATGACCGTTTTCACAGCTGTCAATGCCAAATTGCACATCTGCTTCGACCATTTCTGAACATACTTAGTTCCGATAGCGGCGCCGATCAATTTCGTGATAGCTTGCTCGTTTTCAAGGTCTACAGGAACTGAAACGCTGTGAATGATTTCCAAGGCATCGGTCAAGGCTCTCTTCAACGCTTGGATGATAATGACAGGATGGATATTCTTTTCAATGTATGGAAACGTTTGTGCCAAAATTTCACCAGCCAAAATAATCACAGTAGTAGTGCCGTCACCTACTTCTTCGTCTTGCGTTCTCGACAATTCAATCATGGACTTGGCTGCTGGATGAGACACATCAATCTCTCTTAAGATAGAGTGGCCGTCGTTGGTCAAGACAATGCCACCCATAGGATCCAACAACATCTTTAACATAGCCTTCGGACCGAGACACGTTCTAATGATGTCGGCGACCGCTTTGGCAGTGGTGATGTTGGCGATCTGGGCTCTTCTGCCTGTCTTTCTCTCTGTGGAGGTGTTGAGATATACAACTGGAGCCTGCATTTGTGAGAGTATTGATTATTTGTAATTACGAGTCACAGGCTTATTCTCTTGAAGCTTGAAAACTGTCAATCGGACTGGATCGTGACTGGTGGAAGAAGAATGGGGGTAGAAGCAGATATTCAAGTAGATTTACTAATGGTGGAAGTGGAAATTTTTTCGCACGCGTAAAGATGCAGGACGATTTAAATGAATAGAATTGTAGAAATGGAGAGTAAACCGACAAAGCGTCGAGTAAGTTAGCATTGGGTTGAGTGAGAGAGCAGGGGTCGAGATTAGTAGTGGCGTATTGATATAGTATTGAACATATTGTCAATGTAGTAGTTGATAATTTTAGATTTAGATAAGGTATAAAAATTTCGTGCTAAAGTTGTACTGAATTATTCATCTTTCGCAACCATTATGTTCGAACAGTAATAAGATTTTAACAAGCAGAAACTACAGTATCAACACCTAATTATTTCGAAACGTTTAATATAGTCGCATATATTGGAATCCCTGTGTTTTGCGTTGCTATCTCTTTTTTTGGGGTTGGAACTCACTGATTGTATTCCCATACTACTCACTGCTTTTTGTCGCACACTTAAACAATTCTCTCCGTACATAAGCTCATAGTGAAATTTCGAACATCCGATCTGTGCGAATAGTTTCATTACTTGATCTCTCTTCTTAATAAACACCACCGTCTTCCAAGCGACTCTGTCGTATCAACATTGTATCATCTAGGACCACCACCAACTCAATTGCCACTTATTTAATCTATATTCAATTTTCATAAAATTGTCGTACTTCATATTTCACTTCACTATCACAGATTTTAATGGGCATTGACTACATCAACGCAAGCTTCACTGGTCTTCATGACTTGACCTCTGTCTCCTCGAAGATAGACAACCTCAACAAACTTCGTGATTCCATAAAGAATGCCGTGGATGTCAAACTAGGCGACTCCGAGTCATCGTCATCTACTTCGTTCTCCATAGACTCTGAAAAATTGAAACTGTCCATTGGAAAGATAATTTCGGTCTTGGATTATTCGCTGCAAACCACCAATTTGTCCGATGCACTTGCCAACATCGACGCTTTGATTCTCGAGTTCGGCTCTCTAGACTTTCTCACTGATTTACAATCCCAATTGGCCGAGAAGATATCTGTCCAAAAATCAATCAAATTGCTCCATGAAGCCAATGATGTACACGCGCTGCTTACTTCAGAATTATCGATAGCTGAACTCGCACAAATAGCCAAAAAGATCAAGTCATCGTTCCTCGAAGATGATTCAGTTTCGGATCAGGTGTTGCAGATCTTGCGTACCAAAGTGGAAACGTTGGTAACTGAAAAGAGAAATTCAATACAACCAAAATTCTCAAAAGTTCTCCAAGATTCCAATTGGTTACAATCAAATTCGAATATAGACACCATTCCCTCGGCTACTCTCAACTCTATCAATAGATTTGTTGCTGATTTGGTGGATTTGCAATCGATCGTGAATCCACCGGTCTATCCTTCAACATGGTGGGCTCTTGATATCTTGTTAGAGCCCATAATAACCAGATTCAACTACCATTTCAATACTCCACACACGGAAACTAACAAGATTTCGAAGCCAGAATGGGCATTTGATTTCATCGAGAAGTTTCTCTCTGATAACTTGGCACTTTTGAACTTGGTTGTAGAACATATCTTTAAGTTGTGCCACAGAATAGCGACATTTGAAATCATCACGACCATGTTAAAACCATTGAGAGAAAGAATCTTGTCTTCTATTAAAGTTTTAAATGATAATATATCCAAGTTTCAGGACCAGCCTACATACCTCGAAAAAAGCGGAAGACTATTGTCCCATCTCGTTTTCGAGTTATCGTCTTTTGATCAAAGACTTCGTAATATCTATAAGTACAATCCGTACATAGAGAATCTCACTCAGGCTCCTTACAAGAAGTGGACTGGTCTTACTGGAGATGTTATGTTACGCAGCAATGACGAAAGCTTGGCTGTGACGAACTGGTTGAATTTTGAGAAGCAATTAGCCAACAAGAGATTCAATAGTGAGATTCTCAACTCCAATGATGCGTTCAAAGTTGATTTTGATTACCAGGGACCTTTTGACGAAGATGACAATGACGTTATAAAGCATGTTCACAAGCCAACTTATTCGGCATATGCCATGGTTAAGTTGTTCGACAACCTCAGTAGTCATTTCCAGACATTGAGTATTGTAAAGTACCAACTAAAGTACGTTTCGTCTATCCAGCTTGATTTGCTTGACAAGTATTTCGAGAACTTGGACAAAATGCGAAAAGAGTTCAACAACAGTTTTAACCAAAAAGCTATGTTGAATCTTATTCCTGGCGGCCTCAACGAAAAAAGTGTAAGAGAAGTTGACACAGATACAGTCAAAATAGGTTTAGGCAATCTTGGGATAATTTCAGAACTCTTCTGTCTGGCCAAGTACATCAGTAATGCCTTGGAACAATGGAGTGAAGAGTTGATCTTCATTCAACTCTGGGAAGCATTCAAGAATGTCTCTACGGATGCTGGACTTAGTATTTTTGATGGAACTATCAGACAATATGATTCACTTGTAGAGAAGCTGTTGGTTTTGTACGAGGAGTTCTTCCGAAAGGAAATCAGAACTGCTTTGAAGAACTATGTCAATTCCAGTCAATGGAACATTTCTTCTGATGAAGTTCCTGAAGTTTCCCAGGAATTAATCGTATTATGCAATAATCTACCTACATACTTGGACTATGTAAAGCGTACTATGTCGAAGTTAGACTATTTCCTTGTTGCAGACCGGGTGGTGTCATTGATCTCGATTATCTTGACAGAATACATTGTTACCAACAATCAGTTCAGCAAAGGTGGAGCGGCACAATTGAAGTTTGACTTTGGTTATATTGTCAGTCGGTTGGGAGTATATTTATATTTAGCAGGGAATGATGCTGAGCTTTCTAATAGTTTGAATCATGATTTCTTGCGATTGAGCCAGTCAGTGGATTTTCTCTCGAAATTTGATGCTGCTACTGCCAAACAGTACCAGAGAAAACAGGAAAAGTTTTTTGAGTTGAGAGAGCAGTTTAGTGAAGAGTTGGAAGCATTGACCAATCATAATATAGCCGATTTGCTCTTGAGAATCGTATAAATATATAACCTCAAGTATCCATAATAGTAGTAACAGAAGATTAGAAATATTATTGGATCATATTCAAGTTAGTTAGTATTATATACATGTAAATCTATATATATATATATATATATATATATATCAATACTTATAATTGCAAGTGAATTGTGTTACTTGAAATATTACAATATGGATTTTTCATTGATAATTTCGCAACTAAATTTCGCATCCATTTGTCAATTCATCTGATTCTAAATGGATGCGCGTTCTGTCAATATTTACGTTTCAGATTCTTCCTTGTTATCTTTCTTAACGGGTGCTCCACTGATTTGGACCATACAGTTGCGAAACGGTTCTAACATGTCGCTACAACGAAAGAGGGTATGTTGTTTGTATAGTGTACATTTTTCAGCAAAATTTCCAATACTAACGTGAATATTCAGGCTTTCGATGAGAAACCCAATAGCCAGAATAGCAACGAAAAGACTACTAAAAACGACAATATACTCACAAAAAAACCGGTATTTCGATATCAAACCATTGCCAGATTCTATAATGCTGAACCAGGAGAGCCTCATATCAATATTCCACGTAAACCATCGGCTATAGTGATAGGAAGAAGCAGTTCGTGTGATATCAAAATCGCTGGAGGAGACGTTTCTTCCAAGCATTGTCAGCTTACTATCACTACCAACAACCAGAAAGAGTATCTCTATATCGTAGATATCAGTTCCAATGGTTTGTATGTAAATGACGAGAAACTAGGCAAAGGACCTCCTGGAGTGCTAGTAAGAAGTGGTGATAAAATCAGTTTTGCAAAGACAGGAGGTTCATACATAGTCCGATACATGGCCGATATCGTCAGTAGTGAACAGTCAAAGACATACAAGAAAACATTTTTTGAAGATTACATAATCGGTAATCAGCTAGGGTCGGGTCATTATGCTGTTGTGAAAGAAGCAAGAGATAGATCGACGGGTGACGTTGTAGCAGTAAAGATCTTCCATCCCAATAAACAAACTTCGAATAGGCTGCAAGAGGAGGCAAAGTTACAACAGGAGATGAATTTGTTGTTGTCTATAGATCACCCCAATATCGTTAAATTCATTTCTCATTACATTGAACCCATAAACCAACATTCTGTCACCACTTACTTGGTGCTAGAGAAAATGAACTCAGGGGAGTTGTTTCAGCGGATCATCAACAAGGGAAAACTTCGCGAAAATGAAACCAAGGCGTTCTTCAAGCAGCTCTTGGCTGGGCTAAGCTACTTGCACGAAAACAATATTATTCATCGTGATATCAAGCCTGAGAACATCTTGTTGGATATCACTCCTAGAACTTCTAAGAACCAGAAACAAACGGGTCCCTGGGACGAAAAAGAATATGATGTGAGAGTTAAGATAGCTGATTTTGGTCTTGCCAAATTCATTGGCGAGTTGAAGTTCACCAATACCTTGTGTGGAACACCAGCATACGTAGCTCCAGAAGTGCTAAAGAACGACAGAAACTATTCTACTAAAGTAGATTTATGGCTGACAGGGGTCTTGTTGTATGTTTGCTTATGTGGATTTCCTCCATTCAGCGATGAATTGGGACCTCCGTCGATGAAAGAACAGATCTTGAATGGAATCTTTGCATTTTTCTCGCCATATTGGGATGATATAGATGATGTTGTGTTGGATCTTATATCGAACTTGTTGGCGATAGATGTAGGAGAGCGTTTTGATGTCAAACAAACCTTAACTCACGAGTGGTTTACTGGTGGTCAAAAAGATGTGACGGATGTTACCGACGATTCGACAGCTGCTCTATACTTTGATAGTATCCATAGTATACTGTCGAAGAAGCTGATTGTGCGTTCAAATTCTCAGCCTCATGCCATGAGCATACGAGATAGATTCCTCTCTGACATGCATGTTGTTTCCGACAACGAACGGTCATCTATACTTTAATCACAATAGAATGGGGTAGTTAATTACACTAGCAAATCTACATTGTGCTGTAGGCTTTATATTATATTAATCATCAAGTTATGATCATAATTGTATTTCATCGTATCTATATAAACCTTGAACTTTAATGATAAACTGAGTTTGAGTTACATTACATCAAATCTATATTGTTCTATTTACAATTCATTATATATTATATGTACAGTTCATAACTTCGAAGGTAACAAATTGATTTCCGAGCTTCTGGTTCTGTAGAACACTTCTAACAATGATTCATTAATTTTCATTGCATCCGCCATTTCTGGTGGTATGCGCAACATCTGAGAAGCGTTTGCTTTGAGCTTTTGGATCTGAACCCGAATAGAATTCATTTTCGACAAGATGTCGTATGCCAGCTTGTAGTCCAGCAATTTCAAGTAGGCGTCGAACTGGCCGATGCTACAACTTACATCGTTAGCAGCCTCGACTCCTAACTTGAACCATTCTATGGCTCGGTCGTAGTTTTGAAATACATTCATTTCAAGAAATCCAAGCGAAGCAAAACTTTCTTTCAAGCCTTTTCCAGCACTTATCTGCCAGTGATATTTTGACACTTGTGGATCTATAGTGGTGTACAACTGGCCCAAATAGTAATGCGACTGAATAGTAAATTTGTCGAGTTCGCCTACGGCTATACTCTTTTCGAAGTACTTCTTAGCAAGATGTAGATCTGGTCTGGGAGTGATGTATGTGAAGTAGTACAAGCCCAAATTGGTATACACCTGACTGGCAAGGATGGTGTCTGGTTCCAAGTCAACAAACTGATTCCAATATTGGGCAGCTTGCTCGTAGTACTTCTGTTTGAAAGCTAAGTCCCCTGCCAATTTGAAAACCAAAGGCTGTTGGATTTCTGTGAGATTCTTGACCAACTTGGTAGCATAGTCGTAATCTTCTTTACTTACCTTTTCGCCAATCACTCTTTTTTCAATCGTCTCAAATGCCAATATAGCTATAGCATCGTTGTCACCGAGCTCAGCTGCCTGTTCTACAAGTTCATTTTCCAATGCTACAAGGTTTTTGTTGATGGAGTTTGTCGTCGATCTTATAGAAGTTAAAACCGACTTGAACTTCATGAGATCAATTGCCTTGACATATTTAGGCAACTTTATATCCTCGGGGGTATCTAAGTGCTTGTAGATCAGCTGCAACACTGGAATAGTTTTGGAGTAACTGAGTCTTACATCATTGTCAAAGAGAATGCGATTAAGAGTTCTTTTCTTGGGAAGAATCAGAAGCAAATCCGGCCTGTAGTTTAAGATAGTTGCTGTGGAATTGTATCGCACTTTAACGAGGGTCTGAGCCCCTCTGTAAGTCCATTTATTCATGATCTGGAGAATAAAAGATGGTTGCTAAATCTATTCAGTCGAAGAGTGAAATATATGGTCACACGACATTTGCGACATTTGCGACATTTACCTATGCCAATATAAAATAGTACTTATTGAAGTGATATATGAGTATACGCATCTATATATAGTAAATGATCATACATATGTTTCTACAGTAGTTCAGCAAACGCAAAGAATGTATTATGTAACACGTATAAATAGGGAAGCCTGCCGGGATGAAGAATGGAAAAGACACTTTTGGGTGCAAATTAAATAAATTATTAATGATAAAGAGAGTTTTGGGTATTAATGCTGTAGTTGAATCGCTGAATGTCAAACAAAATGAGGCTATAAACTACAGGACCATACAATGTGGCCCCGTATCCTCCGGACGGGCTTCCTTTAGGTAAAGATAAGTTCAGATTTTTCATGTTGAAGAACTCCATTTTTTTCATTAGTCGCATAAGTTAATCGTTAGTACCAGAAACAGTTGAAGTCTCTGGCTAGAAAAGTAACAACCTACTTAATTCAGTTGCTGCCAAAGTCTATAAAGCTATCGACGTTGCTGGAAGCACCTCCACTAGTATTGTTGTTATTATTGCCATTGTTGTTACTTGTAGTATTTCCACCGTTAGGAGCTCCATCAAAAGCTCCACTCAATGGAGTACCACCTTTGGAAACTCCACCCAAATCTCCACCAAGACCAAAGTCGAAGTCATGCGATGATGGAAACGTCTGTGTTGAGTCCAAGAAGTCGTTGTGGTTGTTGTTCTGGTGGGTATATGCATGAATCGAAATGTTGTTACCATTAGCTGCACTGGAATGGCCGTGCGAGTTGATAGATGGGCTGTTTTCATGGTTCAAGATGTTGGATGGAGTTTGGCCGCCGTCTCCGCTGAGTGTTGTAAAGAAGTCGGGAGTATTCGCGGTATTGAAAACGTCATAGCCATCAACAGAACTGGTTTCAGGTATGTTGCTTTGCGAATGATGTTGTGGAATGGAATGGCGTGAATACAAACTGTGAGGTGTATTGGCGCTAGAATTGAACATAGTAGTTTGTTGCTGGTACTGAGGAACTTGTTGAAGCAGGTGGTGTTGTTTCAAGGCTGGTGGGTGAGAGCTCGAATTCTTTACATTGATTTGGTTACTATTGGTGCTACCGATGGAATTGGGAGATGCGTCTGAGTTGAAGTCGGCTAATGGGCTGAATCCAGACATCTGTGCATTTCTCAAATGACTACCATTGCTAATAGAACCAGAAGAAGATTGTGGAAATGGTAATGGTGTATTGGATCTGTTGGTAGTAGTTGGAGCCAAAGAAGACGTTTCGTCCCAAAGCAAGTCTTCTGTCGTAAAGTATTCTTCGTGGGTATTATTGAATTTTGTATTATCGATATAGTTGGTACTACTATTGTTGTTGGTATTTCTGATGATATTCTCTTCTTGGTATGATGGTGTGACTGAGGATGGGATATGGGAGTAGTTAGGGTTATTGTTGTCTGCGATGAATGAGTTCAAGTACCGCAACGAGTTCTTGATTCCGACCAACACGTGAGGAATGGAGGTACCTCCTTCTGAAGTATAAGCCTGACTGACTTGTTGACCTTCGCTGAAATCGTCACAGATGGACCACTGGTTAGCCTGTGAGTTGATTCCGTTGAAGAAGTAGACCGAGAACTTGGGCTGGTGGGTCAAACTGACACGAAGCTCACTGTTCTCCTTGGTGATGTTATTGTCAAGTAAAGAACAAGTCGAAACAGATGATATAGGATAGAATATGCGGAAAAGGATCTTAGAGTTGTTGGAGACGGCCAGGAAGAAGTAGTTGATTTCGCAGTTCTTCTTAGACAAAATCACAAGTAAATCAACGCTGGTCATCACCGAGTTGATCGTGAAAGGTGACAAGTTGATGAGGTTATTACGGAGCAGCCTTTCATCATGGTAGCCTGACTTGATTCTCTGCCACGAGCCTACACTGAGCGAAGTGCAGTCTAAGAAGCAGTATTTCTCGTTGACTTCGATAGGAATAGCCTGGTTTCCATAGTTGGGGTGGATAGGACTTATATTGCTGATGCTATTGGAACGAGATGAGTGGATGCTGGAGCTTCCAGTCTGCAAACGGTTCAAACGTTCAAACTTACGGAGTTTAGCTCTACGGTTCTGGAACCAGATCCGGACAGCCTTTTCGGACATGTTTGTCTTGTTCGAGATGTCCTTGCGCTGTTCCGTGGAAGGGTTCGGGTTTTTTTCGAATTCTTGAAGCAAGAAATCGAGAGCCTCGCCCGACGCTCTAGTCCTCTTGTTGGAGGTTGTGCTATTTTCATCCGAAGACATGATGGGGATGAAAGCACTTGGTTAGAGGTGGAAATGTAGCGTCAACTGAGGTGTTGAAGAGGACTCTGGTCTGGGGTGAAAAAACGGGAATTTTGAGTCAACAAATATATGTGAAAAAGACAAGACAAAAATCTTATGTCGTACAAAACGATGTACTGGCTGATTCAAAGGGTGACGTGCAGACGGCGGAACGGAACAGAAACGAGACACGGCAGTAGAAAGCTTAACTACCACGGCAACTCGATTTGCGTATCCTGATACAAGAGCACTGCACTACTGTATAGCTAAGTTGGAATAGAGATTGAATGGACAGGTATAGCAATTGGTGGGGAATGACAAACAGATATATATGTGAAAAAAATTCTGGCCCGAAAAAGAAAGAAAGAAAAATACTACTTAGATGCAAACATGATAAGCATAGGGCCGAGGGGGATATGGTACAAGACAATCCCAACCAGGCCTGGCATTGTCCAAAAATAATGTCTCTTGGAGCCAGTGATATTTTTTGCATGGAACAGGGGAGGGGAGAGGTGACTTTACCGGCTACACCAGAGGTTAGTTGTCTATTGCTTGCGTGAAGAAAAAAATCTATCCATCTCCGTTACAGGTGTTTTTTTTCAGCGAGATGCAAACGCCAGTTTTTTCGTCTTAACTATAGGCGATTTTTTTCAGCAGATCGTAAATTTTGAAAAAACTTGATCAAGAAAAATTCTGCAGAAAATAACAGTGAAAAAAGAAAAAATATTTAACAGGCAAAAAAATATCACCAGATGGTGGTTGAAAAAAATTCTCACACAAATCCGCACCATCTGACTATAGGATGATGCACGGACGCCACCCAGTGGCTGCGTTTGTGTGATGCTGTGGTGGAAGTTGTAAACTTCCAATCTGGTCAGCTCGGTTGCCAGTCCCAGACACCACGTCAGAATGCAAAAAAATATTACCGCCTGCATGCCACAGAGACCTACAGCCTATAGCGGCTAGGCTGTACCTTCGCTATTCCTTCTGTGGTCACTCTAAGGGTGTAGACATACTAGCCACCAGCAGTACCAGATTGGCGTTGCACTGTAGATCTCATACTATTGCTGCTGTACTAGACACACTATCCTACCTACCCTACTATTGTTGTCCTACATACTACTCTAGCTGGTATACCCTCTTGTCTTACTACATACTATTCTGCAACACCAACCTTAAACGACTATTACTCTGCTTTACTACTACACTGCTTTACTACTGCTCTACTCAACTTCCTGTACTATCTGTACAAGAGTCAAGTTCGAGGCGCCGCTGACATGCATGTCACTTACTGATAAGCACGACTCCTACAAGACATACCTGAACTACTCCTGTCCGGATGCTGGCCGGACGATTGTGGAGTAGTCGTGCCCAATCTGGCCCGACAGGATGTTCCAAATTTGAAATTGTGACATATCAGTTGCACCAAGTGACATGAAGCAAAACTTTGATCTGCGCTGTTGGTGATGATGGGATCTGGCTTTCGAATATCCCTGTTCCGGCTAAATTCTGTACAAGCCTATGACTACATAAAAAAATTCCATTATTATTTTGATATATTTTCTCCTGGAGCTAACATATGGACTCCTGGTTTGCTGAAGAAAGTGGCCCTACAGATATTTCGTGTTGTGGCAGCAGGAATAAGGTTTGGGCCTGATTAATCCATGTTTCTAGAATTCTTCATTGTGACTGCCTGGCTTCATTGTGAAAAAATTTTCATGGTCCCCAGCTTTTTGCTCCCTTCGATAAATCCGCTCCGCTCGATTTGGACCTGGCAAATCTTGCAATTGAACCTGAAAATTCCACACTCAATGCCTCAATCCGCGATTGACAAATCATATATCAACGTGTCTGCCGCAGAAACCTTTTTGGGTTCTGCTGCGGAAATCAGAATGGGGCAGCATCACTTGTCTCAAGCTGTGTCATCCGGTGAGCGAACTAAAAAGGAATCGGACTCACCTCAAATTCCTTTATCGTCTTCACACTTGCATAGCTCCTGCAGGTACAGTAGCCGGTATAGGTCGCCGGTTTATTCTCCACCCGGAAAAAATTTTCAGTTGGTTCTCCCCTGTGGCAATGGAGAAGTTAAAATAGTCAAAGCTGCAGAACTCCTACATATGTATGGAACTATTGTGGGCTTAACCTGGAGAACAATGGAGCGTTTGTCAATTATACTAAATCCTAAATGCAATTTTTTTTAGCTATCGGTACCTCGTATCTGACTAGACTCCTCTGTCTGTAAGCGATTGTTCCGTTGCGGTGTTCTCCGCATTGAAAGTCACTGTTATCAAAAAATTTGCCAACTCCTTTTCTTCACTCCTATAGCTTGTCGTCTACATGATAATAATCGCCCAATTCAATTGCATTTTGTCAAACCTTATCGCAAATGTGGTCCCATTCCTTCTATCGCCTCAGCGCCTAAACCGGGCTGCTTTCTTCTTATCTACGCTTAGGCTAAAGTTCCCATCTATTCTGTATTTCTACTCTGGCATGTACTATTTTGGGACTATTATTGCTTCCCGGAATTTTCGACGTATTTTTCAAACTCCGAGGCTCCATGTAGAAATATGGACAGTAGATTTCACCTTAAAATCAGCCGAATAACATTATTTTGTAATTGTTTCAACAGTAACCCATATCAACCTTCCCATTTCGTAAGCTTCTAATGGAATTATTAAATAATATTGTAACTCCAGTACTTCTCTGAGAATGTATCAGATGCTTCTCTCTTTCTTCTATCATAACAAAAATTCTTCGACGTCTACCTCGTCAATAAATTCCAAACAATAGCGCACTTCTCTCCACTGCTTAAGCATGGGCTCCTTCCATGCCCTGAAATCTGTCAACAAGTTTTGAATAAGTTGGATATTGCCAATATTGTTGATACCAACCAAGTCCTGAATTAAACTTCGGATATTCCAAGGCAATGTATATAAGTTTGCGTCACTAGTTTCGTCTTTAATTCTGACTTGCAACTCACTATTATGCACTAGATTAGTCGTCTCTAATGTATACTTTAATGCTAACTCGTATACTTGCTGATCGCCGTAAATCTTGCAGTGACCGCCTTCACTAATGCTTCCCATGCATTTGTCGCCTAGATATTTTAGTAATCCGTAATCGTGCATATGTCCCATGTTTTTCATCATGACAATAATCTTGAACAAGGAGACAATGAAAGACGGCACACCAGTGGATGTAGATCCAACATGTATACCCCTGAAGATATTTGGGTGATGAACATGCAGCGCCAAAGTTGAAGAAATAGGAATGAACTGATCATTGATCGAACCCACGAACGTGACTTTAACATTGTTCTTTACTATTGTACCAAGAGATTCCTGGAGCTGTAAAGAAAGCTTGCTGGTTGGTTTCTGTAACTCAAACAATTCCGCGATTATGCTATTTTGAAATGTAGAGTATGCTCTGATTACCAACTTCAGATCCATGCCTCCATAGGGCCCTGCGGTGACTCCTGACATGCTTAATAAGCCGAGACTCTGTCTCTTATGTAAGATCGACCTCTTCAATAACTCAGCTAACAAATTTATAGCTACTGGCGTTCCTTGACCATGGCTCACAACAAATACAAAGTCGGCAGCACCGAGTAAATCATGCCAATTCTTCAATAGATGTAATAACTTATCAACTCTGTCATTGATCTTGCCCTCACCTTCTAAAGCAATTGACTGAACCTCATAATCTCTACTGTGGTAATTGGGGTTATTCTGTTCAAGCCACCATCGTATGGCCTTACTAGCTTCATTGATGTACCGAATGGAATTACCTGTAGACTGTCCAATCAATGTACGAACCAATTTTATAGGTAGAAATCCATGAATTCCAATGATGACAACTTTGCGGATCTTGAGAGCTTTTCGCTTGACTATCTGGTCCGGCTTATTGGTGTATAAATGTTTTTCACTAGATTTGGCTCCGTAAAGTAGATTCTCTAAGTACAAGCGTAATTTCGTTCTTAGCGTAATTGTACGGAAGTTTTCGGTGATAGTTGGCACTATTAATTTCTCAGTAGAGTGAGCAACAAGTTGCAAATTTCTTTCCTGAACCTCATTGGGAAATAATGGTCGCTTCTTAGCCGTGTATTTAACGGGCTGAGCATCGGTAATAGTTCCACAAACAGCCAATTCCATATCTCCTACACCTCCATTGTTATCAAGATCGATATTTGAACACTTGATAGCATAGTGCGAAGGAGATTCTTTCGAATTTTCAATGGCATTTTTTGCAAGTTTGTATAATTCTGAATTGTGCGGACCATGGCCCTCATCGTCATCGTCATCGTCACTAGGAGTCTGTATACCCCACCAGGTAGATGGCCAGGTAATCCAACTGTATAAGGAGTTAGCATTGTCTGGATGCAAAGGTTGTGCAATTAAAGGGGTAGTTTCGTCCACCTGGTTGTTGACTACACTAGGTTCAGAAGATGTTGACGCTACTACAAATGATTCAGTTTCTTCTACAATAGAACCGCGGTTGTACACATACGAAACAACTGAACTCACTCGTCTGTATTGCAGCGACCAGTCAACCCATACGTCTTGAGACTGAACTGGAACTTCTTCAGTATGAGCTCCAAATTCAGGTGAAGAATGTATTGCCGAGTCGCTGGCTTCTGTTTTTGGAGAAACTGCTAAAGCAAGAGACTGTGTCTTTGGTTGTTCTGGATTTAGAGTTGAATTCTGTAACGAATTCAGATCCTGATTCGAGTTCTCGGTCATCTGGGTCTGATTCAAATTATGAGTACTTCCATTCAGATTCAATAAGTTTAAATCCAGATTCTCCACTACTTCACTTATTTTACTGACTTCATTTAGGTTCTGTCTTGTTATATCGCTTTCAGTTATTGGTTGATTCTCATTTCCATTTGCATTCTCATCCTTATTCTGAGTAATTTGGTTCTCGATCTTTTCAACATTACTTTCAACAGTCAGACGTTCTGTTCTAGACCAAAACCACCAGCTCGAAACAACATTGGTTTGTGCTATTGTTTCGGAGTCTTGTAAGATGTTGATTTCATTATCCTGTGATACCGACTCTGAAATTGTGGTCAATGCCTTGGAGTTGCCTTCTTTGGAAGAAGAAACATTTACTCTTTTATCTGTGGAATCAGGTACATCCGCCGCAAGCGATAACAGTGTAGATTCGCTTTCCGCTAATGACCTGTTTGTTTCCGATGCTGTAGTCGAATCTTTGTTGTCATTAGTGGGAACATTTTCATTCTCTTTGCTAGCGGAAGGGTTAATACTATTATTATTATTATTGTTGTTGTTGTTAATATTGCTAGATCTTAGCAGTAGTATGGATAGAGACATTCTTCATCACGTGAAGTAGATTAAGCTTGCAATGTATGTATTTGATGTTGTAGTTTGAGGTTCGGTTACTTTTATTGTGCTGTTATTGATTTCTTTATGATCTCTATGTATGGTGTATGCGAAAAGAGTTGTGAAAATGTTCGAAGGCAATTGAGTCTGAGTCCCCGATTAGAAAATGCGACGAGTACTAGGAGATCGTACGGATGAATACCGGTGTATATGGATGTGTACGAGACGAAAAGAAGACTTGGTTATGTTTTGTTGAAATGGAAGAAGTTAGAACAATCGATAAAAAATAGTCTTACAGTAAGCGCGATAAGATCAGAATGAATGATAATGCAATTAGAGAGGAATAGAACGATACTTAAAAATAACGAGACTAAGTATAACGGGAACGCGAAAATTAATGAGAAATCAGTAGAAATAGCGAGGATTTAGCGAGGAATGATTTTAATGTGGGTGTTAGAAAAGAAAGTGGGTATATATGGTAAGTTCAAACTAGAATCTTAAAGATTAGATTGAAGAGAATATCCCTAGAAGTTGGTAGTATGTCATCTTACCTATTTCCCTCGTCTACTTCTCTGTTTGAGCTTTCCGATGTTGTGCTTTCTCGCTATTCTTACTGAAACAATTCTCTTTTTGCTTGCCTACGTATCAATGTTCTCACTATTTTTCTCACAATTATCTTCACTATTCTCACTCCAAGTTTCTCCCTATTTATCTCTTCTCTTATTCTCCACATTTCAAAACTCATTCCATCTCGAACATATTTTTCTTCTTCATTGTCTACATGAACTGGACTGAGGATATCCTACTACAGCTCAATATCCGGGACAAAGTTCAGGATGAGGAGTCGCCTTATTTCCATGCCTTCTCAGTCCTCAGTAACCAGCTTCAGTCTCAGAAGTTGCTCGCCGAACAATTGAAGACGAGCTCCTCGCCGTCCCCTTCTCCGTCTTTGATATCCGACTCGGCCAATAAAATAGATCGAAGTAAGCATACGACTCAACTGGAGATAGGTGTGTCGGAACTACATTCGTCAGTGATAACCCGTGAGAATCATAGACTCAAACAGGAAAATACCGATCTCATAGCTTCACTCAACCAGTCGGCCATTAATCTTGAAAAGGCAGAATTGGCCCTTTCCACAGAAACAAAGACAAGGAAATCATTAGAGAAAATGATAACTAGACTAAATACCAAGATCGACAATTTGGGCTATGAGCTTAGGGAAAAGGACAAAACCATACAAATCATCAACGACGAGATTCTCCTTCACCAAATCCAGACCAATGTGCTAAATGATAAGGTGGCGGAGTTTTCGCGACAGAACGAAGTACTCGTCCAGAGACTAATGACACGAGCCCAGGTAGAAGCTGAAAAACTCAACGACGCTAACGAAAATGTTCTGAAAAAACCACCTAGTTAAAAGCCCCTTTAGGGAAAGTCTTTTTCATTGTCAACGCATTATTATCTATACATTTAGTATGAGAAGAATTGTAGTGATTGCCTCAGGCTACAATGACCAGGTGGGGTCGGTCGTAGCATCTACATTTGTCTAAATGGTTACCCCAGCGGCGTTTAAATGATCCCAGAGCCTAACTCCTTGGTTGTTATCGAACAACGTTTTACATGAGGGGAAATGTCATCTTTGGACAGGACGCAACATTTTTTGCACCCATATATAAATAGATCAATTTTTCTAACGTACATTATTCGTAAATTAGCACTACGTAGCACGAAGAGGAATAGAACACAGCATTATTTTTCACGGCTAGTTTACTTGGAGGTGTCGACGACGTATCTGCCAATGATCTTACCGGCTTCCATTAACTCGTAGACCTTTGGCAATTCCGACAAACCCACAACCTTGATAGGACACTTGATCAAGCCTCTGGTGAAGAAATCAATGGCTTCGGCAGAGTCAGCTCTGTTACCGACATAAGAACCTCTGATGGAGATGGACTTGACAACGGCATCGAACACTGGAGCAACGACCTTAGCGCCAGCTGGCAAACCAACCAACACTACGGTACCGGTAGATCTCACGTATTGACAGGATTGGGCAATAGCCTTTTCAGAGACAGAAACATTGATAGCAGCATGTGGACCACCGTTAGTGGCAGTCTGGATGTCCTTGACAATGTCCTTGGAGACTGTGAAGTCAACGTAGGCTTCTGCGCCCAACGACTTGACAAATTCACCCTTTTCTTCGCCACCGTCAATGGCAATGACTCTAAATCCCATAGCTTTGGCATATTGGATAGCAAGAGAACCCAAACCACCACCAGCACCGGAAATACATACCCAGTTGCCTGGTTGGATCTGGGCTGTCTTCAAAGCCTTGTAGACAGTGATACCAGCACACAAGATTGGAGCAGCTTGGGCTAAGTCAGTGCCCTTAGGAATTCTGGCAGCTTGTACAGCGTCAGCAGTAGCGTATTGTTGGAAAGAACCATCATGTGTGTAACCCGACAAATCGGCTTTTCCACAGTTTGGCTCGTCGGAGTGCTGGCAGAATTCACAGTTCAAACAAGAACCGTTCAACCACTTGATACCAGCGTAGTCACCGAGTTCCCAGCCCGTGACGTTGGCACCAATTCCGACAACAACACCAGCACCTTCGTGGCCACCAACCAATGGCAACTTGGTAGGCAATGGCCAGTCCCCCTTCCAAGCATGCAAGTCAGTGTGACAGACACCAGAGTACTTGACGTTGATCAAGATTTCGTTGGGCTTGGGAGTGGGCACTGGAATGTCCTTGTAGAGCAATGGACCTCCGTTAGATTCAAAGACAACAGCCTTTTGAGTGGTAGGAACAGACATGGTAATTTGGATGTGCAGCACTAATGCAATTGGGTGCAATATATGGAGCAAGTGACAAAAGTATTATAGGGGGATTGCGAATGCAATTGAGTGATGGGGAGACAAAAGAAAGAAAGAAACAGACAAACTGAATTCTACCAACTGGTCCAAGGACTTTCCAGCCCCTTATATAGACTTGGGACTCCCAGGCATCGTCCAGACGTAAAGGGAACAATCGCATCCATCCTGAAAAATTAAAAATATCCAGACACGGAACATGACCGAATTTCGACTTCCTCCAATGCAGTCCGCGCTGCAATCACACATTATCGGAATCTGCCACCTCGTGACATGCTGTCCATAATCATAGCGTCTAAGAACAATTTTCCGTTGGATTAGCCGCCAGGACTCTGCAATGGATCGTATGTTTTTTATTTTCTAGGTCTCCTACAGATGAAAACCGGATCTCGTCCCCCCTTTCTTCGAATCTGGCTACTCACAATAGGTGCACTTAGATTCAGCCATTGAACTGTGCTTTGCACTGTAATTGGACAAAATGGTGATAGCACTGAAACACAGATTTGCTCGGTATATGTCTCATTGAGTCCCCGGGTGTTCCCTCGGATCCCGCCCTTCCATGCTGTGCCTTCAATCTTCCCCTAATTTCCATGCTGCAGCTAATGATGCTCCGACTCTATTCCGGTGGGCATCGCTGGATATGCGTACATTCTGCCCTCCCTCCTTTGTGTCGAATTTGGGCTATATCTGAATTTAAAGTGAGCTCGAATGCTGTCTAGAAGGAGTTTGGAACACACCACGAGAGTCTGCTGGTAAAAAGCCGTACCAATACTAACTCGATATAATTGAGTTTGGAAGTGCGGTGGAAAGTTGAAAATCGGATAATTCTCGACATCGTCCACATCTCGGAATTGTGCCAGCATTTGGGCTGGCCCCAATTTCGATGGTAGCAGTGTGATGGCAATCCCCTCATCTCAAACCTCATCTCATCACCTTGGGTGATTCAACACCCTAAACTTCGTTCTGAGAATCCTTCAGAAGTAATCCCGACTGCGCGCACCGACTAACTTACGACTTCCGGCCTTCCGTCAGCAACCCTCATGCACGGCCGCAGAAAATATGCTGATTATTTTCTTGAGCAGATGATATCTTCCGCTGACTGCTTGAATTTCCTAATTGTACAATTACGTCTCTTCTCATCAGCTGAGTATCAACGTATTGACCATCAGTTGCAAGTGGAAAATTTCATAAGATACGTCCCAGCGCATATTCGTTTACAGATCTCCCTGTCTGTGCCCATTTAAGCTATAAGACCTGGTGATGATGCCCTTGTCTATGCAATGCATTGCAAATCGTATTTAGTCATTTGGTAGCATTGAGAGCTGATTGCTATTAATCTTGTATTAAACTATGCTAACTTTGTTCTGAAAATTTTCACATACATGATCGTCTCGTAGAATTCAGGATTCTTCATCCACGTTACAAAATACGATCACGTCGCCACTGCGGCGGCTGTCCCAATGGAAGTAACTGTTGAAGAAACGCTGACATTGTCTGTAATTGGAATCTTGGAGATACTCAGTGATGAACTTCTCTTCAGCCTCGAATACAACCAAGTGACTGGGCCATTGGTACTTTGTAGCTGTAGATGTCGTAGTTGTGGTTTCTAAACTGGGTAGGTTTTCGCGGAGAAACTTGACCCTGTTATCGTAATAATTGTCCGACTCGTCCCTGTATTCTAAAATAGCCTTGTTATCGCCGCTTGCAATATGTAAAGGAGGCTCACAGGTCAAGAACCACGAATTGGACTCAAACGCGGAATTGTGTAATTGACTCTGCCAAGGTGTAGAATGACAGGGAGTAAGGAACCCAACTGAGGACACTTTTGAGTCATTTTTTATGTAGTCTATGACATCTATGACACCACGCTCGTGAATGCGAGTGAAGAAATATGAGATAGCGGTATTTACTAATATAATCAGGTTGACTGTATAGGCAAATTGTTTCGCGGTGAAAGTCGTCATTACTTGTTTAAACGAATATGCACATAGTACCAATAACAATGGCTGCAATGGATAGATGAACCGGAACTCTTTGTGGTCGATTAATGAGAATACCACCAATACCACTACGGAAACCTGAGCTATTACCAATCTGTAGGTCTTTAGCACAAATAATGAATGTAACAATAATGGTAGGTACAACATTAAGAATATGGGTATGGCCTGGAACAAGTAGAAGTGCCAGGGTGCAACACCATAGAATACGGATAGCCTCTTAACCAAATTGAATTGCACGAAGTTCCAAAGCGGAAATGTCAATTCACCGTAGAAAGTCCAGTCGAGCAAACAGTTTACTGCTAATATGGTTGATAACTCAAAAAGAATTAAGAGTAGTAACTTGGCGATATCTAGAACATGTAATGACCTGATTGTCCAGAGATATTGGAGTCCAAGATACATCCAGATGATGGCATTGGTAGGTCTGACTATACAACTAACTACGGCAATAGCAATACTGGTTAGTAACAGCCCGTACTGGATACTTGGTGTGGTAGTCCATGGCCAGTACCGCAATGCAATTGTGGTTAGGGCTGTTTCAAAACTATTTGAAAATGCTCTAGTGCTGACATACCAATTGAAGGGGTTTCCGACTGAAAGAAGAACGGTGATCCGAGCCAAACTTTCCTGTCCAGTGTATTCTCGGGTAAAAAGGTACAAGTTTACTTCGCTAGTGGATGCAATGAGGGCTCCAATGATTCGTGGAGTAGCCCATACTAGAAGCTCGCTATCATTTAGATACTTTGCGATTTGATACCCCACAGAATAAAGGGAAGGGTGAATGGACGATCGTAAGTGCTCTCGCCATTCCCAGGTAATGTAGCCGTATCCAAACACGAAGCTATGGGCCGGTTCAAGAGCCTGATAGTACTCGTCAGCCTGAAAAAATGTTCTTGTAGAAATGGAATTTACTAGTCGAATTATAAAGAGTACAATGAATAAGGATAGTGTGGAAAGTTGTGGAGTGGGAGTTGAAGGCTTATAAACTTCTGTTTCTGGGTCTGGAAGCGGTATCTCTCGAGCTTCCTCTATTCGTCTGCGTAACTCTCGATCTTCTGGCATCTTCAGGATCCTATAGCTGTTGTAGCCACTAAATATGAATTCGTAATTATATTCCTTTGAATACTTTGTAGAGTGAAAAGTTGAAAAATGAAACTGTTTCGATTATTATTTACAGTCCTTTTCATGCGAAATATATTTAGTTCTCATAATAGATGCTAAGCTTTATAAATTTTACAATATTAAGGACAATGTTTAGGCTAAGAGTTTGGGTCTGATCAAAACTTAGCAACTATCTATTTCTAAATATTCCGGTAATATCTGTTTCTTCTCTTCAGCTTGCTGTTTTTACTTGTTCACATTTCAACCAAGTACTGAGACTGAATTGAATTCGCTTTTGTCAATTCGATTCATTTCTTGTCCATTCATTCAATCTTCTCTACTCAATGAATGATCTCTCACAGTACCTCTACTGTATAGAGCAATCTCATCTCAATCAATCAGCTGGCCGAATCGAAACTTCCAAAAGAGATGCCGTCGCTGCCATCAAAATCTTGAATATTTTATCGAAGACCCTCACCAAAGAAGATAAAGCGCACACCATAGTTCAGCAATTGTCTTGCTACACACTTTCCTACTATGACCAGATCGACGAAGATGGTTTGCCCTTATCAACCAAAATGGAATGGCTCGGGTCAAGAAGCTATATGCCACTTATTAGCTTCTCGAGCTCATTGACTTCAGCAGATTCCGAGTTCATAGCTAAAAGTGAAGAATACGTAGATACAGATTCAAATCTCCAGCAAATCCCAGATAGGCTCTCTGTTGAGTTTAAAAAGGTGACGGTTCAGCCTTTTGGATCATCATCACAAGACCTAACTGATTTGTACCAGGATTTGCTAGCCAATTGTTCGTTTGTATCTTCTGTGTTGTCTATCGTGGATTCGCAGACTAAGACATTGCTCAATTTGCAAGACTTGATAAGTCCTCATGGACCCAGCAATCAGTATAAGATAGTGTTCAATTTCAATGGGGCTAGGCGTGTAGTTTGGGTAGATAGCAGGTTGCCTTTTCCAGATGTCGATCGCAGTCTCTTTCTTTCATCGTTTTCTGATCACAGCTTATACTGGCCAGCAATGGTGGAAAAGGCTTTCCTAAAAGTCATGGGTGAAGGTTATGCCTTCGGTGGATCAAATATGGCGATGGACACGTACCTACTTTCGGGCTGGATTCCTGAGATCATTCGTATCAAGAACAATATGCTCCCACCACAGTTTGAGTCACTTTGGAAGTTGTTTGAACGGGGTTTGATTCTCTTGGGCGTTGGAACTGGCAAATTGAGTAACGAACTTGCCAAAAAATTGAATCTCATCTCGCGCCATGACTATACCGTAGTGTCAAGGAATTCAGGTGGTTCAATTGTATTAAAGAATCCGTGGATAGAACGGGACAACATCGAAACCAGATTCATTACCATCGACGAATTCACCCATATTAAGTTTCTTTACGTTAACTGGAAGAACAAATTCAGTATATCTTCTAAAGTAACATTTATACATCAAGGTTCTGCGAGGTATCTTTTTGAGAATCCACAGTATTCCATAACCAACAATTCTGATGAAGTGCAAGATGTGTGGTTACTTCTTGAACGACACTTGCTGGATAAGGACATTGTCATCAGGCTAGGTGTCTACAAGTCAGAAAATGGTGACAGAGTATTCATTCCCAATCAGTTTGAATTCATAAATGCTTCTGACATAGACACCAACAATAGACTATACCTTGTGAAGTTGAAAATTCAATCTCACAAATCGTATACGGCAGTAGTTACTAGTAGTTCTGGCTGTACATTCACTTTATCATGCTTAAGCAATGTAAACATCAACATTTCCAAAGCAAAATATGCAAACCCTAACAGCTTACCAGTTCAAGACGGTGAATGGGACATTACAAATTCCGGTGGAAACTGGGCCCTCTCAAGCTTCATAAATAATCCCCAGTATTCTATCGAATTGGAGGCAGAAACGAATCTTCAACTTGCGCTTTTCAGTAATTCCCCGAAAACCATTGTGAACTTTCATGTGTTTCATTCAGAAAAGAATACAATAGATGTCCCACTCAGAACCTTTGATAAGACAAAGTTGTTGCTACAGGAGAACTATAACGAAGGCTATCAAATCTATCATTTCAGGAACTTACATCCAGGATACTATAAACTTGTATTATCTACTTATGATGTTGGAGTACAAGACAGTTATCAATTGCTAGCCAACTTCAGCGGTAAATCGAATAGTGTCAAGGTGTCCAAGTTGTGGAATCATCTTGGCTTATTCACCGAGAAGAGGCAGATTGAATGGAATAACTCCAATAGATTCAAACTCCAATTCTCAGTTGAAAACTTCAAGTCTAAGATGTCTTTCCACATTCAACACAGAAATGGTACAAATGATTACGAAACACTGTCCAGTTATAGACCTGGGATGAGAGCGTCGATATTCCACGCTCCAACTCAAGCACCGATTCAAATCAACGAAAACTGGAGCGATAGCTTGTATGGTGTCTTCGTTGACTGTCTCTTGGAATGGCCAGGGGAGTTTATTCTATTGGTTGAGAGGTTTGAACAGGGTCCAGGTCGGTGTACTGTTGAAATTGGTTCCAATACGAAGTTTTCTCTTTCATAGTAATATTAAAGGACTTTCATTCAATTAATTAGTAAAGTTTATGCCTCAAATATTTCTATTATAATATTTTTAGTATTGTATTTTTTCGCAGCCATTTCTTTGAAATGGACTAATTGAAATTGAAAATCTAACTGTATATATTTCTTTAGTATATGTGGATATGACATAAAGTAGCCAGTATTCAACCAAAACACTTCATATAAGAGTATGTGTCTCCTCATAGTTATTCTGGCTCAATTATGATCTGGGGATGATAGTTATATCCGACTTATAAGACTCACGTGATTTGACGGTTGTGCGTCCCCGGAAATATATTCAGTACGTGTTGAATTTTTCAGACTTCACAATCATCAGCCACTAATTGTTTATTCACACAATAACCACGAAAATGAAGTCTGGACTCTTACGTGTTTGTCTTGTGTTGTCCACATTGGTTTCATTTGCTCTTGGGGCACTTTCCAACTCTCAATTGCAATCATTGGTTAAATCTCAAGGCAGAACCAAAGTTATTACTCTCAATAATGACAACTATGAACAAATTCTCAATGGCCCCAGAGACTACTACTTGGTAGTTTTATTGACCTCAGAATCTCCACAGATCAACTGTGTGTTATGTAAAGAGTTCCGTCCGGAATTCGATTTGTTGGCCAACTCGTGGGTTCAAGATCATCCTGACGGCTTAACCAAGAAAGAATTGGAAATCAACGACGAAGACCCTCCAGCCATTTTGCCCAAAAACGTCTATTTCCTTCGCTCAGAGTTCATGGAATCGCGTAGTTTCTTCCAGATATTTGCTTTGAACTCGATTCCCAAAGTATTTCTCTTTCCACCTTCGCAAAAACCTGGCCCCAATAACTTCATTGCTGAAATGAAAGAATACCAATTTTTCGCAGGTAGCCATAGTGAATTGCTCAAATCTTGGATTTCTGACCAAACTGGTCATAAACTCAACATTTATGTTCCTACCGACTACTACCGTATCGGAATCAATGTCTTTAGCGTAGTGAGCTTGGTACTGTTGTTGATCAGATTCAGAAAGCAGGTCGCTTCTGTTTTCACATCAAGAGTCTTGTGGAGTGGACTTTCTTTAATTGCCATCTTATTGTTGACTTCCGGCTACATGTTCAACCAGATCCGTGGTGTTCCATATAGTAAAGAGCATGAAAACGGCAGGGTCGAATACTTCATGTCTGGCCAGCAGAATCAATTCGGTGTAGAAACCCAGATTGTGTCGTTCATCTACGGCATGCTTAGTTTGCTTGTCATAATATTGATCAAAAGAGTGCCAGAGATCAAAAATTCGGGTGTTTTCTTGACGGCTGTCCTTTTTGTCAGCGCCTTGATCTTTGTATTCTACAGTCTTTTGCTTTCTATTTTCGGAGTCAAGGGTGTAGGTTTCCCATACAGACTCATTGAGCTCTTTTAGTATACATGTCTATAGATATTCAATATAGTATACAATCATTACTTCGTAAGTCGTTGTAGCTAGATTTGAGGATTTGTTGTGCAATCAGTTGTGATCTCCAGTCGTATCTTTAAACGTGGCCATGCTTATCACAATTCATTGAACTAGTGATTCTTGCAATTTTTCATTCATTTTCTCTATTCTGGTCTCTACCTTTCCGAGGGTCTTCATCGATGCCAATAGCAGCCGACGTAGCTCTTTGACACGATTGAAATGGCCCGTCAATTCCTTGTCGTCCACGATGTTCTGGTCTTCTATCACTACGTGTTGGAAGCTGAGAAGTCTGTCTTCGATAATCTTTAGCCTAGTCAAAAGAATGAGCTGCGATTGGTTGAGCTGCTCGAAGTTCTCGTTGAGATTGTCTAGTGGACCCAGAAGAAGCGTGTGTGCTGTTACTTCGAATGGATGGAGGTCGTTTGGTTCTTCCATAATTCATGAATCTATCTGATAATGATGAATGAACGAACGGTCCTCTATGAAAAATTAATCTTTTGCAACTGTTAAAATGATGCTGAATTTCTATATGCTGTGGATCATTTATTAATGTGTAGCTTACGATTTGTACAATGATACAATGGTATGAAGTCCACAGTTAAGATATTAGAGTCCAAGTCTCATTCTGCACAATTCGCACACCCATAAAATGCCCAATTTTCACTTCCAGAATGAACTTAAGTCTTTGAACAAGAGTGTCACTTTCTTCAATCAAAGAACGAGAAATTACAAGATAATTATCCCATAGCAGCAAGATGTATCACCTTACATAGAAGATTTCTCATCATGTCCTTATCTTTCATACCTGATCCACAATTTCCATAGCCAATCACATGCACTTGTCTTGTCACATGATCTGCACCGCATGACGATAGACTTAGAAGTATCATCTAGCCTTGTTCCATTATCTGTTATTCGTTGTTTCTGAATACTTATGGAGTTCCTGCGGTGTGTCCTCGATTGTCGCTCAAATTGAACTGCTCTTGTCCTGCTGGAAACTCATGAGCTCCTCCAAACTGCCGGATCGGCTTCTCTACCGACAAATCAGATCTGTTAAGGCTGGTCAACTAGAACGATTCAAGATCCATTACACTCCACATCAAGATGCTGTTAATTTAGATGATATTGTCGACAGTAATAGTACTGTAAATTCAGAACCAAAGACCGCTAATTCAGAATCTGAGACTGGTGCCATTGGTTCTGATGCAAACGATATTACCGCTATTTTGGCACCTCCTGCTTCACTTTGGGTGAAAATTAGAAACGTAGAAAACATCGCTATGCGTGCAGCATTTTTGGCAGGTCCTCACATATTGTATGTGGATTGTAGGCTGGACGAATACGACCAAAACAAAAAGTGCTTTATCACGGCGGACCAACCCGTGTACGAACCGCAGTTACTACCCGGCCAGCTGTTCTACGCTCAGTTGTCGTGCCATACCATCAAAAATAGCTATAGTTGGGTTGTAGATGTGGTTTCTCAGATTATCTTTAATAACACCATTGATGTGGACTTTGAGATCATGGTTGGCACCTCGAAGGCAATTCTCCACGATTGTTCAAACCCTGACAGCAAAGTAGAGAATGCCGATAAGATTGGTACCTTTGTATCGACAGAATTGCTCAATGTATCCAACCAAGATACTTTGGATCTCTGGAACCTTCCTGTGCCAGACGTCACAAGACCGATTCATTTGGTGATTTTGACCCACGGATTGCATTCTAACGTCACGACCGATATGCTCTATTTGAAGGAACAGATCGATAGCGTGGCTAATAGTGAAGATAATGTCGTGGTCAAGGGATACTTGGGTAATATTGGTAAGACTGAAAGAGGTATCAAGTATCTTGGAAGTCGTGTGGCTGAATTTGTCGTTGACCTTGTAACCAAAAACGAATCGTTCAACAACGGCAGAGTGACCAAGATCTCGTTTATAGCTCATTCCTTAGGAGGTTTGGTGCAGACGTTTGCTATAGCGTATTTGCATGTCAACTTCCCGTTCTTTTTCAAGACCATTCGTCCCATTAACTTCATCACTCTAGCCTCTCCAATGTTGGGTCTAGTCAATGAGAACCCAGTGTATATCAGGCTAGCACTTTTAGCTGGTGTTGTCGGAATAACAGGAAGAGACGTGGGGTTGAAGTTCGTAGAGGCAGATGGAAAGCCATTGCTCCTTATGCTTCCTTCGGGCCCTACCCATCAGATATTGAAGCGTTTTGTAAGACGCACAGTCTACTCCAATGCAGTCAATGATGGAATAGTTCCAATGAGAACGTCTTCGCTCTTGTTTTTGGATTATAGAGGCATTCTACAGATTGTCAATTCTGCTCAAGCTACAGTGCCAGAACGGGAAGATGACCCAAAGACGACTATAGTACCCCCTTCGTTAGTGATTGATGAACAAGAGACACCTGTGCTACTGCCAGTACAGGCAATGCTTTCGTATTTTTTACCTCAGAAACAGTCTAAGAAAGCTGATGTTCAGAGATTTCAAACTAAGGAAGAATCTAATTTCAGTAACACTGGAACCAACGGAAAAACCCTTGATGAATTCCCTACTGTAGGCGTATTGGAAACGGCTGCTTCATTAATTTTGCCGCCGTTGCCTTCTCTTAAGTTCATAACCAATCCGGAAGCACGCGTAGACCCTATAGTTCATGATAAGGTGTATCGCGAAGACGATTTGCCAGCACCCAGTGAAAGTGAATCAGCGTTGCAA
This sequence comes from Scheffersomyces titani, assembly GCA_030565185.1. Taxonomy (NCBI): domain Eukaryota; kingdom Fungi; phylum Ascomycota; class Pichiomycetes; order Serinales; family Debaryomycetaceae; genus Scheffersomyces; species Scheffersomyces titani. Next base: position 42,806 of record JAJMBD010000077.1, read on the forward strand.
CAGACGGAAATAGCTGTGCAGCAGAGCATTAGCGCCAGATTAAGTATGGATTTTGTTTCATTTCCTGATATCAGGAAGAGATTGCTAAGCACAATAGACTATGGTGTAGAGCACCTAGAAGAGGAGATAGCCAGAGAATATCACAAGGATATGACCTGGCGTAAAGTCGTAGTCAAGCTAAAGGCTGATGCTCATAACAGCATTGTTGTCAGACGGAGGTTTGCTAATGCGTATGGATGGCCGGTAATTGACCACTTAGTAAAGAACCACTTTGCTATTGATGATGAAGTTCCAGAAGTAGCTAAAGAAACAGAAACAGAATTAGCTAAAGAAGAAAATGAAGAAGACGATCTTGGCCTTTCCACTATTGTCTCACGAGAGCTCATTACTCGTCAGAATAAGGAAATCGATCTGGTTAGTGTAGATGAAAATGAAATCTGCGAACACCACTGGATTAACTCTAAAGATAGCACTAATACTCTATTTTCCGTAGGACCTACTGGAATGTTAGCAGAAGTTACAGAGATTGTTGGTAATATCCGCGATCAGATTTACAACTACGGTCTACAACAGCCAGTTCAAATCAAATCGGACGGTACAAATTGCATTGTACCATCGGAAGTTGGTGAAGGGCAGTCAGCTGCACCTGAGCCAGCAGATTTCGTTAGCACTGACGAATTGGGAATAGCAAAGAGAATTATGGGTGGGTTTATTTAACATAAAAAGATTCAGAGTACAAAATGGTATAAAGGTATTCGATAGAATGTACAAGGGAACGAATTATTTGAATGAATCGCATTTCTATTCCGTAGGCTAATGTACAAATGATATATAGTGATATCCGAAGTGAAACGAATAGGTTCCTATTTTCTTTCCTTTCTCTTCTACTATTCATCTCTTTGTTATCGTTTTTTCTTGTTCTCTTATCTCTTTTTTATCTACACTTCTAGTCTCTCTCATCCTGTTATTCTGCCTCTGCTGCTTCTTCTTCTTCTTCCTCTTCTTCTTCCGTTGGGGTAGGGAATAATTCACTAATTTTGTCAAGGATAGTCAGGCAAGTCTCTTCATCAAATCGTTGGTCGCATTCCTCAACAATCGAATACAACGTTACCATGGACCTCGGCAAAGAGTTGACGATCTGTAATTTTTCAACTTTCATCAAGTCGTAATTATTCAAGAATCGCACCAACTCAGAAAACTTTTCAGAAGAATCGATGGAAGCAGTGTCAGAATTGCTCACGTAGGACAAGATGTCTCTGGTTATCACTTCCAAATTGACTCCACATGCTGCAAACCTCTTTTTGTTCTTTCTCTTGTCGTTGTGAAGTTCATTATCATCTTCTGTGGTGAATGTCCAGTTGTACTTTTTCTTTATTTCTTTGAGATGCTCTGCTACTTCAAAGTTGGAAAGGAAGCTATCACGCTCCTTAATGATATTCATTCTACGGCTATTCGGCCAACTTCTCTGGCTTGTAGGGATGTAGCTGAATAAATATCACATCTAGAAATCAAATCCATCTCATATTGAAGGAAATATGCAGGATTTGGATGTTATTTGTTTGGAACTTCAGTATGGAAAATTTGGTGGGATTGTATTAGAATATCATATCAATTCATGGGGAATCAATCATTTGTCCGTGGTCGTAGATGCTAATACTGATAATTTAATTGTATTTGTATATAGTTTTAAAATAAATGGGATACAAACTCCTATAACATCTTATTCCCAATATTCTTATATAGCTAAATGTCTATTTTGCATACTAACGAATTCGTTCTTCAATTGCAGTGCGATTTTATATTCAACTCCGTAATCACAATTTGATTCTCTGTTCTTTATTGCTTTCGCTCAGAATGTCATGACAAAGATCGTGTTAGACCCTGGTGGTTTGCAAAAGCTATTTCCTGAATCGGTCTCGGTTCGAGTTAGACTTATAGTACAAGTAATAGAGTATAGAGAAGAAGATGCCGTATTGGTGGTTGGTAAAATGCCGAACTTGCAAGGGTTCGTAGAAACCAATGAAGAGTCGGACTTTCTAGCAATTGATATCCGACCAGTTCTCGATTCTTTGAAGCCGGAAATCACTTACGGCGGAACTTTGGTGAACATAGAGGGCTTGTATGATGGGAACGATCTCTCAGTGTTCACTTGTTTCCCATTGTCTGTCCTTACACCACAGCAACTTCAGACTTTGGTACATATGAGTACTTTGGAAGATTTGCCATAATAAATGACAAAGCTAGATATAATGGTGATGTGATACCTCTGTCCTTAAATATTAAACGTTTGAAAGTAAGTTCTAAGATGGTGTAACACTAATATGTTAGAGAATAGTATAAAACTCTACGAATTTGCAACTAATTAGCAAGTAGTTATTCTATATTAGTCAAGTCATTCGGGTGATATTCTTCTCGTCTACATTGAAAATAATAATCGTCAACTCGTGTATTATTTCTAGTCATTAGGGTTAAGAATGGTCCATGGAATTGAAATTATTGATATCATTTCCATGGGTACTGTTATAGTCATTTCCTTTAACAAAGTTGTTAGTCATGATATCGCTATTAGTCATGATATCGCTATTATTGTCCATGTTGCCGTTGGCATTGCCAGCATTGGTATTACTCAAATTGCTATTCTCATAGTACATATTTTGGTTCATGACTCCCTGAACAGGATACATGACTTGTGATGCACCAAAGTACTGGTCCCAGATGATTTCGTTTGGCATCTGGCGAATCAACTCAAACGCTTTTCTACCTTCACGAGAGTTCATCGTCGAGCTGGGAAGTGTAGGAGTACCTCCCAACTCTAGATTGGTGGCAGGGGGGTTGCTGATGGAGCCAGCGGGAGTGATAGTTTGCCCTACCGTTCCAGTAGGAGTATGTTTGCCAACAATGCTGCTTCTTCTGGAGTTAGTTGATATTGGGGACAACGAGTCCAATTCCTTGAAGAAACTATCCAAATCGTAGAGTGGAGCATTCAACGGATGTTGGGCCATTTTCTGCGCCAAATCATCGGAATTCATCCATTCAAACTTTGGAGAAGGTGAAGAGCTTCTTCTCTCTCTAGAATTTTTCAATGGAGCCACGGTCTGTTGCAGAACCTGCTGCACAAAATCGTTATTGAGATCCACTTGAATATCATTCGTGCTGAGATGTATAAATGGATTGAGATCATTCTCTCTCTGTCTCTGCTCGTCAAGATCTTCATCATGACTGATGCTCTCTATGAGTCTAGTAAGGTTGGAGTTGACATTGCCGTTGTTGATCTTTGGAAGCACATCCTTTGAGATATGAATCAACGATATTCCTTGTACACTTTCGTTGTATCTCAACTTGATAACGACCATTGTCAAACTCTGAAAAACTTCCACACAGTGAGAAGCAGCTTCGCATCTGTCTATTAAAGAATTGAGCACATTCAAACAATCTGAGGATATTCTTTTCACTTCTTCCAATGGCTCATCGATTCTGACATCTTCACAATTGTATATCGTGTGTAAATAGGATGTTCCTGCCATGAAAAGATTATGGACTACTGCCCAAGTATAGTTGATACTCTTAGTTAAGAATAACTGCGCATAACAGCTGATCATCTTTTTGGAAGCGTATTTAACTTGTGTGTAATCGTTAGATGATAACTTGTAATTCTTGGGGGACAAACCGTGGATCATAAGCTTCACATGATAGTAATTCAAGTGGAAGAAGTTGAGATTGAATTCACAGTTCATTTCTCTACGTGATTTAGGGATATTCTGTTTCCACAGATTGAGCCTGTTCAAGATCGATTTCTTCCAGCTTTCCAACCCGTCGTAGCGTCGAGGCAATTCAAAGCTCGTATATAACACCTTTTGCACCTCTGACTGGATTTTTCTCATCTGAAGCATGGCCAAAAAGACTGTCTTATAAGAGGGCGCAGTGTTAGCAAGAAGTGAAAAATCCCTGATTGTCTCATTGGGATAAACAAGAGCATCGTCCAACGCTGTTGGAAAAGGTGTATTGATGCTTTCATCAGGAATCCCCACTGGCCGATCAAGGTAGAAACAAATTTGTCTGTCTATGCAATACGTACACCAAAAGAGTCTTCTTCTTTTTTCCTTGGTGAAGGAATCGAGATTGTGGCCATTTGATGAGTTGCTTTCGTTGTGCAAGTCTAAATCAACACATGTTCTCAATGCCGATCCCATGGTGTACCAAACACCGGGGTTTGAAGGTCGCATTGTGGAGTACAATGAATAGATTAAAATTGCCAGTAAGGATTCAAGTTGATCTGTAGAGCTGTTCACTTCTTCAAAGTATTTATTGGCAGCAAGACGGAATGATTCCGAGATGGAAATGGGGTATTGGAGATGATTGACAGAAGATGCCACAGCGAAAATCATGTTTAGGAAAAAGAGACCCTTTCTGTATTGCTTTGGTGGTATTATGGAATTGGAAATCTTTTTGATTTCGTCATTGGATGTACTACTGGTGTTCGTTCCCAATATCGCCTGGAAATCCTCTTTATACCGATCGAACCACGGCACTTCCATAGTCTGGTTCTGGAAATAAGATGCGTTTATAGAAGTATAGTCAGATGCGATAGACACCTCCTCGAAATTGAAGAAGCCGTAGATAGGTATAAAGTATTTGGAGATAAACTCCTCGCGATGGAAAATGGGAAGTTGGGGATTGGCCTGGGAAAAAAAAATCAGAATGAACTGTAATGCTGTGGACTTTGGAGGTAAAATAGCTGGCAAAATTCCATTGTTCAGATTTGTAGTTGCTCCTGAGTTATTGGCAAATCTCTTGGAAGCTAGAGGATGCTGGAGATTAGAAAGCGATCTTTTCTGTACTTTGACAGCTGTTGATATCAAGCGTGAAAAGGCGATATTTGGCCCATTGTGATTCTCCTCTAATGTCTGAGCATCATTCTTTGATGAGGATATCAGGATATTTTTTACAATAACCAGAGTGGCCACAGGAGCACTACCGTTTGAAGGGACCCTGTCTTCTGCTTTAGCTCTGTCGCTGTGAACATGGCCCCTGTCCTCTTGGACGTCGTCGAGTGTAAGTCCTCTGTCACGTAGTCTCTGTTCAAGCAACTGAACTCTATCTTCCAAATACATTACATATGAACGAGGAACTTCACGGCCTGTTAAAGGGTCTAGGCCAATACAGTCCGAACCAGCTTTTTCACACTTGGAACACTTCGGAAGTCGCTGATCACATTTCACCTTCTTCTTTCTACATCGCTGGCATGCCGATATAGACCTTGTGATTCCGGAAATCGAATTGGTGGAAGAAGTAGGTTCGGCCAAAGTAGCTGGAAAAGTTTTCGGGGAAAGTTCTTTCTCCATTTTGAATGATAGTTTTCTTTTCTTAGGTGCCATCTGGAGAAGTTTTTCAATTCGGATGTTGGAGGTCGTTGGGCAAGATAGCAAATTTACAAAATTATGGATATTATAGCAGTTTTAATCAGATCGAAACTGCGGAACAGGTGCTAAATAATACAGTAGACAGAAAACGAAATTTTCGACAGTTCGAATTGACGGATAAGGTAAGGAATTTAACGGTGGGCTAATTCCAATGTTCTGGAAGATGCTTTCCACAATTATCGACAATTAACGGACAAATTAAAAAAAAAATAGACGAATCTACTATTGAAAAATGCAGAAAAAGTCGATTTGTGTACGGATTGATAAGGCGCTACCAATCTACAGCGTTAATTCGAATAGCCTTAATCTATTATTATAATTTTATGATAAAAAATATTTTTCTTGTCGTATTTAAAAGTAGTGTTCCTTCATGAAATATTGTCAAGCTTACTCGAACTTTAAAATCGTGCATTAAAATTTTATTATTTAAGTACCAATTTAAATTAGCACCAGAGTCCTCTGAATTTCAAAATGCCCATGTTAAGACCAACCTAAGGCGTATCTGCGGAAATGGGAGCAAGTCTGTTCATGGCAAGATACTCAGCGGCAGCTCTCACCCCTGACAGTTCCATTGACAGATAACAAATTCCTCTCAGATTAATTCGCATAAATGTAAGGCAATCGCGGCAAGACTATCTTTACAATTGATTGAAGTGATAAAAATACATAATGGAAGCATATAATTAGATAAAATAATTACAGAAATGAAAGTCGAGAAGTAATTAACTTTTTGGCTGAGCCAGAGAGAAGGTAAATAATAAAATGCGGCAGTAAATGTCAACGTGGACATGATAGCTGCATTCTCGTCATTTGACCTCTAACAGCGAGACATTTAATAAAACCAGGAATAATATTAAGTGATTCAGCAATCATATTACAAGCAGTTAATTTTAAGCGGAAATTAAGTCCCCCACTTAGCAATTGTAAAGTAAGTGGAGTCGAAATAGTAATACAAAAAGGAGGCTGGATTTGTCATACCTGCAATACGGACATCAATCCATTTTCTCGTAACCAATGGTAACATTAACATTAGCTAGGATTCAACATTTGTCAAAATTAAATAAAGCTTAGGATATCGTAGATGTTAGTATCATGTCATGTCAGCGTCTGAAAAAAAAATCCTCAATGAAGATGCTTGACATTTGTAGCGTCCAACTTGAAACTGCCGGCCAACTTTGGAATGAACACTTCGTATCCGGTTGTGGGGGCATCATAGTTGTTTGGTTCCTGTTCCACGTGAAGAGTAGTAACAAGCGAGTCGTCATAGAGTGGATACTCGATGAAACGTTCGCTAGCTGTCTTGTCCTTGAGATCATTCTTCGGCTCAGTTCCGTCATCAAATACTGGACGAGGGAACTTTCTCACTACCTCTTCAGCAGAGTTACCGGTTATTTCAGTTTTGTACTTGGACTGCTTGGCGATGATGAGATCCGACCAATTTCTTTTGTTCATGAACTGTTTGTTATCTCTGGGTTTGCCGTCGACATCGTTTAGGAAAATGGGAACAATGTCTTCGTCAGTTACACCGTTGTCGAAGTGGTGGATCTTACTTCTTCTGTTCAAAAGATCTGCCATTGCATCTGGTGGAGGAGCATTGATAATCGCTGAAGAAATTATGTTGAATATCAACCGAGGATCGTATTCTGGTCTCAGAGCAACCTTTTCATTAAGCTCTTCGATATTCTCTCCCTTAATCAAATGGGCGTGTGGATGATGATGCCATTTGGTCTTGAATCTCCCGATAGCACACAAATGGACATCACCTGACAAGATCGTGATTCTGACTCCGCTTGAAGCACCAAACTGGAGCAAGTCGTTGATGAACTGGTTACGCTCCCGTTTGTGATGTTTTGAGCACCAGTGATCGTTCAAGTCGTCCAAGACCTCGATATCACCATCAAACTCGTTGACCAAACCCTTGTTGATTACTCCTTTTGCAGCCAAAGCACGCACAGGCTTTAAAACGGTAGAGGTTAACAACCATTCGAGCCAGACAAGACGAGGATAGAAAATGGGCACACCAAGCATCACAAGCAAGTGCTTGATCTCAGGAGCTGCCTTGACTTCTTTCTTCAATCTACTGAAGATGTTTTTGTAAGACGAGGGAGAAATTACTTGTTTCAACTTTCTCTCGGTTCTACAGTCCAATCCTACTAAGCCGATTTCCTTGCCTAGACGAGCGTAGATAGAGTGGTTCTTCTGCTTGATGTAAGGACCTGGCCCAGAGCCGAGGATCCAGCTAGGATCGCTTTCGTGGGATTTCTCCTCTATGCTCGTGTGTTGCTGAAACAACATGTAGAACTTGTAAGCGACAGTTCCTACTGTTGAGAGAACTGGAGAAGCCATGGTCGAGTCGTGGTACGAGCCAAACCCATCGATGATGTCGTGGTCATCAAAGATGTTGATCGAGGGAATCTGGGCCATAGTCAACGGAAAAAGTCGTTGCAAGGTTTTTCCATTTTTTCCTGTCCAGAAACCCTTACCAAACCAGGCCAAGTAGTGGTTCAAGTAGTAATTGTTCAATTCGGTAAACAAGAGGTCTGTAGCTGGCATATGCTTCTTTTTATGGGAAGACAGTTCGGTCATCCATTTCAGCAATTCGGTCGAGTTCAACTTGACAGAGTCACAGTATATTTGGTCACCACCACCGAGCATGACGTGGTAGTGCTGCTCGCTGTGTTTTGCCAAGACGTCGTACCAGAGAGAGGACTTGTACTCGTTAGTAGACGTAGCAAGTGAGAAACCGTTACATGAGAAAGAAACTACATTCATTGATTCGTCAACCGCCGGAACAAAGAACTGGAAGGCTTGCTTGTAATGGTTGTTGATGAAATACTTAACGTTCTGTTCGTACAGAGTCAATTGCAAGTCGATATCGTATCTGAAGAAGGAGTAGCCGTCTTGTTCGTGATAATTTGTACCTGGAAACTCGCCGGACTTGACTGCGTCAGCCGAGCCATCTTTTTCAGCAGCAGGACCAATCTTGTACGAGACTGGAGGGACCAGAGAATCTTTATTGTCTTTCACGACAATCATGATAGAAGCACGGTAATTAGTCAGGCCATTTTCCAAAGTACCAGCAAGACGAAGAATTGGTCCACATCTGATGTCAAGACCCCCGAGAGGTTCATCGATGGGAGATTCGGTTGGAACGGTTTCTCCGCTCAATTCGTTGATTTGACGATAGTCAGCAAGCGGAATTGGGGCAAACCAGTCTGAAGTTGACGGAACAGGCATGGGCAGAGGTGGATGTACTGAGAATTGCAATCACGACGAGAATAGCAGACAACAAAGTATGGTAATGCGGATGTAGTTACCAGGTATGGCTAAAAGCAAGGAAGTACAATTGGCGCAATTGAGTGCAATTGAGTACAAATTGGTAGCAATTGAGTAACAGGAAGAACAATCCGAAGAAAACCTAACAATAGATGAAATGAAATTGATACTTAAACATAGAATTTACACAGGCTCAAATGGACTCCTCGAATAGAATCCATTACGTAGGTAATTGTGTCAAGTGCAGGCGAGAAGATGAGATGAAACGATGGTGTGCAGTCCCAGGGTCTGGGGTAGGGATGAGTTGGTCCAGAGAGTGTCGAATAGAGAAGAGAGCAGCGGGAGTGTCGGGAAGAGGGATTGCGAGACGATGAGTGCAATACTAAAGGCATTGACTAGAATATGTACTTGCTGGTGAGAGAAAGTATTGAGTTGGAAGAGAATTTTGGGGGGTAGGGGATGAGAATTAAGGAGTATAAAAAACGAGCGTAGCGAGAAAACGAGAACAGAAAGTGAAAATAGTGAGAGAAGAGAGCGAAATTATTTCATCAGGCACAACGAGAGATAGCGAGATGGTCGCACATAGTAGTGAGTTCAGCAGTGCTTAGCAGTGCAACTGGAAGTGAGTAGTTTGGCGTTGCAACCAGCGTTCAGATTTGGTTTCCAGCAAAGGCACGTTCACGAAGACTAGAGTCACAAGATGATGGAACCCCGCTGGAGAACGCAATTTGCTGGTGACGAACGCTTCAGCTCCGTCTATTGTTCCATGCAATTTTCCAACTCTAATGTCAGCTATCGCTAGCAATGAAGATAAGAGCTTGCACCACAATCGCAGTGAGGAGAAGTCCCAATGGGGAAAGCATCTGGAACCACTCGTGCAATAATCTGTGTTTCCCGTTCGGGGCAAATTGAAGAGGCTGAGGATTTAGCATGATTTGTTCCTGACAGGGAGATTATGGATGTAGGTGCTCTAGGTGAACATTGTGACGACAGAGACAATGGTCCACTTTACGTGATTGATAGTCTGGCAGCTGAACGGGCATTGTCTCTGCTCCATCCAAGCTCTCGTCAACCCAGCTGAAATGCGTTTGTCTGGACCTTCCGGACGAGATCCGCAGAGATCCGGGCAGAAGAGGAAGAGATAACAATACTGACATTTCTACATTCGACCATTTGTAAATAGTAAGCAGCAAGTAGCCTTTATGTCCAGGCCCACGGTCTGGAGATCTTTGCTCGTCTCGTCGAAAACGATTCGAGATTGAGATCCACTCCCTCTAAACTAAATGTTAGATTCCGTTAGTCTGAGCTGGCCATCACAAACGAAATAGTACCTCGTTCTCGTAAACTCCGTGGGCTAGGCTCATCACACATGGCCACTAATCCTGGCGGTAGCCTGTATGGACTTAGCGACGATAGCCAGAATGCTTACGGGCCAAGACTCTCCTGGTGCTACAAAACTTTCCGCTTTCGGAGCAGGGTGGAAATCCACAAGAGCTGCCGGCAATTAGCCCACTGAGTCGTTTCACCGCCGTCGTCTAACTCTCTGAGCGTGGTCCAATCCAGCGTGTTGTGCTCCGCGACCTCTTTTCATTCTCTCCACCGTATTGTTCCCACTACTCTATTATTCTCCCTAGACTCGCCTCGATCTCGTGAGGCTGAGACTGAACTGAATTTCACCATACGGTGCGGCTCGTCCATCTTCCCGGATCTGAGTTCCGGGAGCCGCCTTGCGCAATCAGCGCAAATTCCTTGTCGCATGCATCATTTGCGCCATAATAAACCCAATTTATCTATTTGCTCTTGTTGTCTTTGTCACGTGCTCTACCCTCGGCTCTCGTCGCCCCACGCTCCTTGCCAAGCATAGCAGTCATCAAATTCTACCACCAGATGTACAGAAAACCAATTTGTGGATATTTTCTGGCTCTCCTCCTGTATTATATATACGCTGGAGTATCTTTATTGGCGAGCTCAGTTTGAGAATTGTCTGCTTGACTTTGTAGATTACACTGTGGATCCAGACCGTTTTCATAGTGTGTCCGTGGTTTGCACTGCTGATTGAGTCTGCTGAATCTCGTGATCTTCCCCTTACTCGACTTCCGGCGTACGTTTGTGTTCCCTTCCCCAGGTTTAACGACAACCCATTGGATCCCACCCGCCAGCTTCTTTGGCTATTCGAGTTTCTCGAAAACTTCAGCATAGTTGACAGGACATAGCATCCCTGCTGCTGTTTCTATCCACATCCTCAGGCGCCTGGTCTTCTAGCATCTACAACTCGTTTGTCCCATCTGGATCACCTCATCTCGCTACAGAATTCCAGACACTCCCGAATTCCAGTCTCCAAACACTGCAGACATCTCCCACTATTTGTACATCACTACCTTCCCATCCTCTGGTTAGTCAGCATTAACATCGCCATCTCGTCATATTTCAATATAGCCTATAAATACCTGTCTATCTATTAATGACTGCGCTTGTTTCCCCAGCAAACACCCAGTTTTCCCGACGGGTTTCGTTCAACAACCTTCACCGTGATGACTGCGACAGTCTCCAGACTGACTTCGCCAAGCCCACTTCCCCCAAGAACTCCCTTTCTGCTGCCACTGGCCCCGTGGACGAGACGTTTGGCTATGGTTCAGCTGTTCTCAACGACATCCAGAAGGCATACACCGCTTCATCATATATGCCCGTCAAGAAGAAGTTGAAGTTGCCTGACCCTCCGTCCAAATCTATTCTCAAGAACAAGATTCTGCCACAACAGCTAGAGTTCAACGAGAAAAACGGTATCAGCTTCAACAACATACTAGACAAAACCATCAACTATCATGAAGATCTTGATAACGCTGTAGACGACAGTGAAGAGCCGGTCTCTTCTGGAAACACTCTTTTAGTTCCTGGAGCTGATGGCTGCAAAAGTAGAAGAAAGTCGTACTCTGAGATGACTGATGAAGAACTTATGGCTCTAGACCCACAGTTCCAGACAACTAGATCTAAGACCCAGAATGTAGACAAGTTCAAGTTTGACTCGCAGAAGACGTACTATTTGCCCAGTACTCGCAGAAGTAGTACAGCAGCGGCTGCTGCGGCTGCGGCCGCTGCTAAACTGGTAGAATACCCTACATCTAACGAGAATAACTACAATTCGATTTCTCTTACAGTCAAACACGACCTGTTCGACACAATTGTCGTCAATAGAACCCTTCTCAGTGTCATTTCGGGCCGTAGACATACCTGGAATGCCTTGGATTGGTTGTTTTTGATCGACCAGGATTCCCACAAAATTGGCCATCCAGACCCTTCCTCTTCATTTCTTACTGACGGAGATTATCTCATTATAGCCAGTATCATTCCCATCAAATTCATCAAGGAATTCGCTAAAAGGAATCGAAAACAGACTCTCGACGAATACTTGTACAACAAGTGTGAGAATTTACTCAACTACATAATGAACTCCCCGATGCTTCTGGAAAACAACTTGAAGTTAAAGATCACCGTAGAGTTCATTCCAGACATCGACGTGGATTCCTCAATGCTAAAGCCCTGTATCGGCAGCAAGTACATGTTGCAGCACTTATTTAAACAGTACCAGCCCAACTTGATGATTATTGGAAACAAGTCTTCCAATTTGAATTTCAAGTATCCAATCAAGATCAAGCGTCAGAACGAACGCGACGAATACTTAATCAAGTTGAGTTCGTACATTGTGAAGTATTCGACTGTACCCGTAATCTTGGTAGGAAGTAGTACTAACTTCCACAACGACTACTATCTGGCTCGTGACACTGGCCCAGGTTTGAAGTTCGATGTAGATGGCCACTTGCCGGCCCATTTCCGTGCAGACAGTTCCGATGCTCCACGGCCCCCTGTTATCACGCTTTCTACAGGATCGTCGGATTCATTAAAAATTCATAAACTCGACACGGATTCCCTGGACGCTTCATCAATCGAGTCGGTAGAGTCGTTTAACGGTGAGCATTTGAATGCAAAACGCGTTTTTGAAGAAAAGTTCAAGCAGATAGAAGAAATTCCTAACAGCAACGAGGACAAGTTTAAGGACTTGATCGCATTAATCTCTGACAATGCCTTGAATGAAGCCACTAGCTACTTGAGTGCTATCAGTTCAAAAGACGATTCTATAAAGATCAATAGCAAGGTCCATGCCATCTACAGGAGTCAAACCACATCTGCAATTGGAAACCAGACTCTCTACCATAACAATAGCAGTCATGACGACGTCAGATCTACAAACTCCAACGATCGTATCTACAAGGTTAAATCGATGATCAGCTACAACGAAGAGGATGAAGCCAAGAACGATAAGCTTATCAAGCAGTTGAAGCAGAAGAGAAGAAGCTCTGCCTCCAAGAGTGTGAGCGGCGTCAGCAGCTCATCTGAGTCATCTTTGACAGTTTCAAAAGAAACTGAAGCTGCTGGAAAGAAGAAGTCGATCTGGAAGAAGTTTGGTTTCAAGAAGTGAAGAAGCGAAGGTTTACGAATAACGAATTATGAATAGTGACAAAATTTCAATACGTCTATTTCGAACGGACTTCAAAAGCTATTATTAACAATAAAAACGGCTAGTAATCATTAAGAAATTAACGAATTTATCAATTATTCGAAATCTGCATAAGTAATGGAATATTGCTCATGATTTCATATGTATAAAGGGAATTGAACATTGGCCATCGTGTTCACCATTTCAGTTCAGTATCCAAATCTTAGAGTTTTTTTTCCGTTTTAATCATATAACCATTTTATCAATATTATTAACTCAGCCTTTATTAATATATTTTATCAATCGTGTGAGTACATATCCTTATTTATTATATCCTTGCGTTCTTTGATTCTGGCTGGTCTTTTTTATTCCAATATTTAATATAGGTAGTGTCTGAAGTAAGATGTAGAGAAAGTGCTGAGATTTGAGAGAGATATAACGACCTAATCTACAAGTCAGGGATGTAGTTTTCCGAAATGAAGCTGGACGACAGCATCAGTACTGACTTGTAAGATTATCATTTCCCTCAATAAGCATTTTGGTTCAGGATCTGCACCTTTGCGACTTGCTGATTTCCGGGAACCTTGGCACTTGGCAAATTTTGCAACACAGCCCCCATTGAAGATATACAACCAGGTCACATATCTCTGCTGGATATCCGAGGAAAATCGTAGGTCGAATATCGAAAGATTGGAAGATTTCAAAAGTTGGCTAATTTATCCTGGAAGCGCAGAAGTTCTGCTTAGCAATTGATGTCATATTCGGTAATAAAGGGGGCTTTGATGGGGCTATTTCATTTATCAAACCACTCTCACTTACACAATGTTTGCCCGCAATAACCATTCAAAAACTAGAAATCTCATCTTGCTCATGAAATTCTAGCAAGATCTGGCTCCGACGGGATAGAAGTAATAGGAATTCAAAAAAGATATGGACGAGTCCGGAGTCGAACCGGAGACCTTTCGCATGCTAAGCGAACGCGCTACCAACTACGCCACACGCCCATCTGTATATGCAACAAGACATATTATCTTATAGATGATTTAGTTGACTCAGGTTGTACCCTTTATATATTAGATAGCTTGCTATGATTAATATATATCGTAATTGAAAAAAAAAAAAACCCCCTCTTAACGGGAAATTTGGTTTTTATCTTCGGATTTCCTCCACCTTTCGGCATGGATTAGAGGATGATTTATATACTATTTAGTCAATAGGTTAGACTTTGATCGT
>JAJMBD010000078.1:0-56957 GCA_030565185.1 Scheffersomyces titani
CCATTCTGACACATGGATCTGTTCCACTCAAGTTTTGGCCATATGCCACCGTGTGCGCGGCATATCTTCTTAATCGTCAATCGCATTACTCAATTCTGTTAATGCAGGATTTGCAGCCATTCAGAAATAGTTAACATACATTGAGAATTCTGAAACTCTTCTCCAAAGGGATTATTAATCCTTTCTGAAAGAAACCTTGACGTGATAATGATCTGATTTGGGATCTAAAGCACTCTTAGCCCCTTTTCTGTTCTTTTAAATTTTGGATACCTTTTCTTCTTTATTTCATGTAAATGTCTATCCTATTAAGTTAATCAATACAATATCATATAATGAATTTAGACAACCTTACTCAATCTACAGAGCTTCCATAGCAATCAGTTCAACACTATCAAAGGGTTTTGTTGGGTTATGATAGAGCTCGCCGTACATACCTTATCTATGAATTCCACTCTCAGAAAGTCGTTTGTTCCAATACCTTCAATAACCTGATATTCCTTTTTGCAAAGCTGTCCACCCCAGACTATTCGCTTGCTGGTCTGTCCTTACCTCTCCACATATTGATGTTGTCTTTTCTGACGACTATGATTTTCCTTCTGCAGACCATCGGGCCACTGAATCTATTCCTTCTGCTTCAGATCGTCTTACCCCTGATGATATCAGTATAGTTTCCGCATCTACTGATCAGCCCACCTACTCCGGGGCTGCTGGTTCCATAGATTCTCAGGAAGGATGAAGTCACGTCAGTTCCATCCAACCTACACACATGCGGTCCGCATCTTCTCTCTAGGGTTCCCCAACTTCTCGTCAAAAAGCACATGCTACACCTATTCCAACCTATCCAACGATGTTGCTGCCTAGTAAAAGACTTAGGGTTAAATAGTGACAACGAAGTAGACTCTCTCAAATAAATCACCGAAGAAAAGAATTATTCTGATTACCAAACCACAGAATGATCAAGTGTGGTTTACAACCACTTTTCAAGCATTCTCAAGAATCCCAGACGTTTAAGCGAAACTGTAAGCGAAGCTGTATGAGACCAAGATGATGGGAAATGAATAGAATCAATGAACAGTGATATGAGTGCACATGAAATGAATCAAACATGGGTTCTTGTTGAATATAATGAAAATGATTGCTGGACTATTATGAAGGTCTGAGGTATATTATAGTTAATCCAATACCTTAATTGTATCAAGAGCAGGATTTTCAGCCATTCAAACATGATTTTTACATATATTGAGAATATTAAAAATCTCCTCATATCCTCAGCTCATTAGTCCGATTTGGGGAGTTTAAATGGGGGTCTTAATACCTTCTCTGTTTTTTCAACTTTTCTTCTTAATTTATGGAAAATAACTATCCTAATAAGAAGTTAAAACAAACAATTTTGACAATGAATTTAGCAATCAGAACCCACCAAAGGAGCTTCCAAAGCGTACAGTTCAACAGTTTTGCAGACAATACATTAGGTAAATCAAATAATTTTCAGAGTCCTCCAGGTTTATACCATCAAGGATGATATGGCAAATGCTTTTCGTAAATTAACCAGATAATATAGACAAGCTAACGAACTTGGCAAGGTCTGCAGACTTCTATATGGATTGAAACAAACTCCGTTGAGGAATAAATGCGTTCATTGAACAAGTAATATATTCGGTGGAAAATAGAATTCGGGTTAGACAAAGAGAGTACACCATAATCGTATTATATGTTGAAGACTTATTGTTAGCAAGCACTGAAGAAAATTAAATTAATGTTATCAATCATTGTTGAATGAATGATAATTGTGTTCAGTTCCTTGGTATTACATACACTAATCCGACAAGGGTATTAGTTCCTGGAGAGACTGTTTTGATAAAATTTTAGAAGAATTCTCTATAAGAATCCAGTGGGAACTACAGCAATACAGAATTCTCAACTGTATAGAGATTAACGTACTCAACAACCCCAAAATATATAAGATAATTGTTGGAAAGATATTATATGTTTACAACACAAGCTGAATAGATATTGATTTTACAACATTATTGCTGAGTGGTGTTTTCAGAATCCCAGAGAAGGACAACTAATTACTTGGTCATCTAATTGCTAGGTCACCTAATTTCAGCGAAGTATGTACTTGGATACCTCACTAGACAATGAAAGTGGGCTAGGTATTTGGGATGATGGATACGTTTGTGGTTTAGTAGATGATTCTGGAATTCATCTCTGTAATATAAAAATTTTAAAAGTGGTATGCATTCAAGTTTGGAGGAAGTCACATTCAATGGATATCAAAGAAACAGTTATCCACAACAGAAGCAGAAGAAGTAGTTAAAGAATTACCCCCATTCGCTGCCAATAATACAAAAAGACAACCCTAGCAACACAGAGAGCGATATATGTGTACCTAAATCTGAATATAAGACATCCAATTAGTCTTCGAATGTAGTAATTATGCCTTGGTTTTTGACGGTATTATTGCCAAGGATGATAATGAAAAGATTGTAACTCTACGTGAAGCGTTGTTATTCAGATGTTCTACCAATTATAGACTATGATAAAAGTTTCATGCATTAACTTACTTAATAACCAACCATCTATCAAAGAACAAAACACATTGATATAACGTATAATATTATAAGCGAACAATTCAGAATGAAACAATTAAGGTTCTCAATGCTCATTCTTCCAATAATATCGTGGATATCTTCACCAATGCTGTCTTAGAGCCACTGCTTTTACAATTAAGTACATTTTCAATGAACGTTGACTATTGAATAATTCAAATCATTAAGTATTAAGTCTGCTTGAGTAGTACAAAATCATAATACCGGATTATTGAGGGATGTTCATTTCGGTGATATCGAAATTGCTGTAACCCAAAATGAGTTGTTGTCTGCAGTATTGGCTGCAAATTTGCAGTCGGCAAGCATCTCCGATTAGGGATTAACAAAATAGATATCATCCACTTGGAAGGAGTCAAAATTGTTGGATAAAGAAAAGGGGACATCTGATAAAGTTATTACCTATAATAAGGAATTTAAATAAGCTCAATATTTCCCTAAGTAAGGAAAATTAGAATATTAGGTTTAAAAAGTATTTTTCAGAGTTGCTGTATGGTGCTTAAATATACAATGTCTAGTTTTCAACAGGACCTACTCTCCTTTATATTAGGCCATTCTTCTTTATTTGGAACAATAAATATTTCATGAGAATGTAAATATTTAATTTGATTTCAACTCTAAAATCGATTCCATTAATTCAATATCTCGAAACTGGATAGAATTTGTTAAACACAGTACTAGGTACGGTCAAAATTCTTATTCTTGTAGACTGGTGAGAGAGCCATGGAAGCTCATCTTGGGGACCGAATTCACTTGTACCTAGTAAATGTTCAGAAAAGATTAATTGTTGAAATTTCATTAGTCTTTCTAGCTATTACTACGTTAAGGAACATTTGGTTTTCAAGCAAATTTGGAAAAGGATGTATAACTCAGAACTACCTCTTACTCGCTTCTTCTATTCTACAAATATCTCATAATAGAGGAAGCTCGATTTGTACAAATCATATTTCAACCTTTCATTGTGACTGATTATTTCTTTTCTCAAGTTAATTTTATTTTAATAAATTTCCCATTTTTTCCATTGCTTATGTCTACGAATTGTGGTGTTGTTCCCTCGAGATAAGGGTTCTAGGTATTTAACGATTATCATTTCAAATATTCATTATAAACATACTCAGATTAAAAAAAAATATCACAAACCAAAAGTAATCACTTAAAAAAAGATTCCGACCGCCATCCTACTTCACTCAAAATAAATAACAAAAACAAAAAATAAAGAAAAAGATACATCAATAATCAATGAGCCGTCAGCAAATGTTCATTGGATAGAGATTACTGGTGACAATAACTCAAAATCAGAGTCGGTTTCAGCATCGCCTTCTACACTGATAATATCATAGTCATCATCCTCCAGGTTTTCGGTTCCTGAATTCTCTTTCTGCTCATTGGAAGACAGACGAGCATCAATATATTCAGAATTGGTGCTTTCAGCGAGAGCTTCTTTGGGCAATGAAGGTAAAACAATCGAATGAATTGAACCCACAATAGATGACTCAAGTGATTCGTGCGGTGTCGAAAGGTCGATTACTTCCTCAATCTCAACGTGGTTATCTACCCCTTCCATTTCGATTTCTTCTAGTATTGACTCTGTTCCAGAAGTGTGTAAATCATCGTCAGATCCAGATCCAGCCCGGTCATCAATTTCAATAGAGGAATCTTTTTCGAAAGTGAGCTTTCCACTCAAATTCTTGATGCTTAAATCACAATAGCCCACATTAAAGTCATTCTTCATAACAAGTTTGAATGGGTACTTCATATGAGCATCAATCAATCCAATATTGAACTTTCCAACTTTACCTGGGTTAATACCATGTTTCTTGCGAACAATTACAGTTACTACTGATCTATTGAAACAGTTCACGATCTCTAATTTCAAATAGGAACAATCAATTATCTTTTCAGACTTATTGGAAATCATGATCTGCGCTGTTGAACTAGATTTTGGAACAATAGTAACAATAACTTCATCGTAATTGTCAAGGTACAGATTATCGATAATATGTGGCTTGATGAGTGGCTGTTGCAGCAAATTGCTAGACATGCCGACAATCAACAATTCAGAATCATTTGATTCATTGTAGTCTCCCTCCAAAATTGCATTTGGTGAAGAAAGTCTCAATTTCATTCCTGACAACTTATCAAAACTGTCGTTCAACCTTCCCAAGTTGTAAAATCTCTGTTGTCCAGGTTTAACTTGGCTGGCATTCTTGACCACTACGATTTCCTTCTGTGTATCATTGAAAAATTCAAACTTCAAATCGCCCCCTTCAATTGTCACTTCGGATGTGTTCGTAAGCATTAATGAAATAACACGTGCATGGTTACTAATTTTCTTTGGTTTCACTACCACCTTGTGGATAGTGTCTACTGGAGAGAACTCAAAAGGAGACACTACACCTTCGGGCTCTTGAGCAAACTCCGCAACACTCTCTGTATTTCTGTTTGTGCAATTATCAATCATGCTTTTCAAAATAACGAACTTCATTTCGTCATCATTTTCAACTACAGCACCTTGTTGTGACAATGATATCAACTCTTCGTATCTATCAGAGTTCTCAATATACTTCAGAACATTGTCAATGAATGAATCGATACCATCCATTTGGAGCATGGATTCTAATTTTTCTTTCGTCCCAGAATTGCAAACCATTGGAATATCATAAACAACAACATTTGATGCATCACATCTGCAGCTAGAAGGACGGCCATGAGAAGGCAAATGTCCACTGAAGTTGAATTTCCTTTGATTGAAATACTTGTCGGGTTTCTGAAGCATTGCCAAAGGATGAGAATAACTATGGTGGCCAATATCCTGTTTCTTGTTTACAGTCTTAGTTGCACAGGATTCACATAAATCGAAGTCCGGGCAAACAAGACAGCAGTATCTCACACCCTTAATTGGAATAAAAACATTTCTACTGCATGAGTCGCAAGCCACATTTTCATGGACTATCAATTCTTTTGCTGACAAGTTTGTTGGAGGAATTTCCTTGTCAGTATTCAATTTGTCTCCTACGCTAGAAGGCGTTTCATGACCAGGAAGGTCAGTGAAGATTTCCTTGAAGTGTTCCAATACTGCTTCAAGTAATGCATCACCTAAGCTTGCAAAGTCGATTGATGAAGTTTTTCTCTTCTTATAATTCCCTTCAATAATTGGTGATTTGTCATTAATAATCAACTTAATATGATTCTTCACCTTTAAACTTCTTGATAAGGACTTGAAATCTTCTTCTGATTCCAAAGGGATATATTCCTTGCGTTTTTTCGACTTGCGGAGGTAATTGATAAACGAATTGTTCTCATTTGAAATACTCAAATCAGTATTTGACAATAAGTCCGTGAACCCCTCTTTCGACTTAACTTTATCGAAAGCTGGACGGTTGATCGAAAGAACCTTCTCAACTGGAGGAAGACTCGCAACTGCAAGTCTGTTGTGGGTTACCTTCACCAAAATCACTTGGTTGTTTGTCGTATTCATCCTTTCGATTAATGTATAAAGAACTCTGCAATCAGGGGTAAACAGAAGATTACGTATAAAACTGGTACCTAAATACTCCTAGTTGCGGCTATAGAACTCCAGATAAATAGTTCAAACGGTTCCTGTTATTCGATCACAAGTACTCTTTATGGGCAGTTTCCTAATGAAAATTGTGGCAAATAGGAATTTGCCCTCAGCTGAAATTGAAGAGATGATCACACATGATCAGAATATCCTGGGGGCTAGGGATATTTGCTGCGTAGACAATATGCAGTTCCTTATCTCTTCGAAATCACAAGAGAAGTAATATTTATGAAGAGAACTCAATCTGTATTGGGTTGGAAGATGATTCTCTTACTGCACTCCAAGACAGTGTTGTTTGAATTTAATTATCGGCCACTACCCCATTGGTGTGATAATCATACGTACATAAATATAATTTATATACCTTTTAAGGCACTGTACAAAATTCTGATTGTCCACAGTTGTGGATTGTCGGTTTCCTTCTTAGGAAATGAATCCAGTATTCTTGTTCCAGTAGAGAATAAGTTTGTAAACTTTACCACTAGAAGGACAGCTTCGCGAAGAATCTTTTTACTATAAGTTGTAAGTTCAACATTTACGATGGAGATAAGGAAGCTACAAGTTATGAAAATGGCAATAGCTCTCTGCTTGCAATCATTTTACAATAACGCAGTTGGTATTGTTGGACATGAACTTTGAAATAGAGATATTGGAAGTATATCAAACCTACGCTCCGATGATCAGGGAATAACACTTCTAAATTGGTAAGTTTATTAAGGAAGTGGTCCAAATTTTTGAGTATTCGTTAACATACTCGTTATGACAGAGGCCACAAGTTATAATTATACATAGAGTAACTGCTAGAAATTAAGGGAGTGCAGATTCTAGCTTCGAAATAAATATCGTCGAATCGTCAGCAAAAGATTCCATACAAACAGTATAAAATTGAATCTCAAGATGATTTCATTATTCGTGAGTGCTTTTCTGAATTGACTTAACAAGGGAAACAAGGTTATCATGAGAAGCATAAGGTGGAGGACTGATTTCTTTCTTGCAATTTTGTTAGTTGCGCCCATTTTTATTATTATTATTATTATCAATTATACTTACATTTCCCAACCATTTCGTTAGGTTTGCGTCTGACCAACTTGCAACATCTACTAGACTTTCATCTTCTAATGATGGCTGGGTA
Organism: Scheffersomyces titani; assembly: GCA_030565185.1. Taxonomy (NCBI): domain Eukaryota; kingdom Fungi; phylum Ascomycota; class Pichiomycetes; order Serinales; family Debaryomycetaceae; genus Scheffersomyces; species Scheffersomyces titani. Next base: position 7,304 of record JAJMBD010000078.1, read on the forward strand.
ACTTGGAGTTCTTTCTTTTCCAGGCTCTTACTCTCCAATTCTATTGGTTCATAGTCTTCCTCGCTTTCTTCTTTATTCGATTTCCCATTTGACTCCTTATCACTTTCAAATTCTCCGCTAAAGTAGTTGTAGATAGAAGTTCTCAAATGAGGAAATGTATTTAAGACCAAATATGATGCTCCTACCACAATAATACCAGAAACAGCAGCCACTTTAAAATTAAGAGCAGAATTGTTCCTCTTCTTGAATTGAAGCGACATTGTCACCTTATTGACTCAATCAACTGTCTATATTCTAGTAGAAGAATGCAACTTAGATTTTGTTTTTCTGATCGTGAAATAATTTCTCCCCGTCAAAAATCAGTAAAAGTCACATGCACAACCTCAAGCCGATGATAGCGCTTTCGCCGAGAGATCCATTGGCTAATATACCCATATATTCTTATTCTACTAGAACATCAAAGAAGACCCATAATATACAAAATATACAACACACTAATACACAAAATACAAATAAGATTCGAAGCAAGGAAATTTTACCTAGTGATGGATACATATCTAAGAGCAAGGTTTATAATTCCTGAGTAGCCTTCGTTGACTTTCCTGACTTTTTTGGCAACAAGTTTTGATGTATATTTGGTAAGACACCACCTTGGGCAATGGTAACATGGCCCAATAACTTGTTCAATTCTTCATCGTTTCTGATGGCTAATTGCAAGTGCCTTGGAATGATTCTTGATTTCTTGTTGTCTCTGGCAGCATTACCTGCCAATTCCAAGATTTCAGCAGCCAAATATTCCAAGACAGAAGTCAAGTAGACAGGTGCACCAGATCCAACTCTTTGTGCATAGTTTCCCTTTCTTAGCAATCTGTGGACTCTTCCGACTGGAAAAGTCAAACCAGCCTTGGCTGATCTAGAAGTTGAAGCCTTCTCAGAGGAACCAGCTTTACCTTTACCACCTGACATTGATTTTTAATTTAGTTTATTAGTTAAAACAGAAAAACTTTGTGGAATCGAACTTCCTACAATATTTATATTTATATTTATATATATGATTTGTTGCTCCTTGATTGAACTATCTTTTTGTGACAATGTTTCCTTTTACGGTATGTCGCAGACCAAAGAACAGGAGAGTGAAGGCATTTACTCCATAGACTGAGAAATTTTGAGAACAGGATCAAACACGCGTAAAATATGGTACGTTTAAGTAAATTCTGCCGATTTGGTGCTCAACAGGACGCGAAAATAGTTGTGGTGAGTTGACCTGTCATAATAAGAAGTGCTGGTAAACAATTAGTTATTTAAATGTAACCAATTTCCTCTTGGATTGTAGATTTTTCTTAATGCTAACTTCACTCTATTAGGAATCTCCATTTTACAAAACACTATAACAAAATGGCACCACCAAAAGCTGAAAAGAAGCCAGCCACAAAAGCCCCTGCTGAAAAGAAGCCAGCCGCTAAGAAGACTGCATCATCTACTGACCTGAAGAAGAGAACAAAAACCAGAAAGGAAACCTACTCTTCTTACATATACAAGGTCTTGAAGCAAACCCACCCAGACACTGGTATCTCTCAAAAGGCTATGTCGATCATGAACTCTTTCGTGAATGATATTTTCGAACGAATCGCGACTGAAGCTTCCAAGTTGGCTGCTTATAACAAGAAATCTACCATTTCGGCCAGAGAAATTCAAACTGCTGTAAGATTGATCTTACCAGGTGAATTGGCCAAGCACGCCGTTTCTGAAGGTACAAGAGCTGTTACCAAGTATTCTTCTGCTTCTAACTAGGAGTAAGAATATACTTATTCTGGCGTCATAAACTTCAATTCTCGCTGTCTCTTTATATTAACTTTCCTCTCCACTGTATTAGTATTAAATAGTTTACGATCGAGGAGGATATCCGTGATCGTAAAATTGTATATTAGATAAAAATAGGAAACCAGAAAATTAAACCTCAAACGTAGAACAGACTCCCCGCCTCATCACCAATAAGCTGCAATTTGAATCACCTCTGCGAAGGTTCGAGATTGTTTACATGTATAATATCCGAAGAAGTCTCCGCAATGAAGGAAAACACTGTTGATTCAAAAGTGCTCAATGCAGTTGATTCGTCTGAACATTGTAATTTGCGTGATAAAAGATAGTTAAACTACTTAGTCTATCTTATCTTTCATTTATATCAAAAATATTGAGTTTGAAGGGATCGTCTTAACAAAATTTGCCCTATAACTCCATAACCCCACAATACACTGATATTCACAGCTTATTTCGGAATGAATATGTTCCGGCGGACAATTTGTTCACGGTCGTGTTAACGCTAACATTGTTTTTATTACTAGCTCATCCCTTTGTGCAGGAGAAAAACCATACATTTCAGTCAAATGGCCGTCTGGGGTCAAACGCCACTAGTTCGTGCTGGATGATTGAGTACTTTGTGCAGACGTGTATCTGATGATCTTGTGACTTCTAAAGCTGATCTCGATACACTGTTCAGCTTCCTTGAAGAGATGTTTTGTGACGTCCGGAAGCGCCATATTTCCATACTCTTCCTCTCTACAGCCACCATCAAATAAGTAGGTAGTAGTATGTTACCCGTGACTGCAGCTGCGAGTTAGAGGACGTACGTGCATACTGTAAAATTATGGGGTGCGAAAAATTTGGTCACTGAAAATTTGTTTCATAACAACTATTTGCTTGGAGCCGACATCAACAGCAGCGTCAAGCCAAAACTTCATCATCGGTTCCAATGTATTGCTCACCACCTCGGTTCACATTCTAAAGGTAGGAGAGTAGTCTCTAGTTCCGACAGGTATTTGTGAATTTGTTCATACTGAGTCTACCTTAGTAAAATATTTGTTGTAGTGGTTCTTTGCCTTGGTAATGATGACATTTCCCTTTCTTAAAATTTCATCTCATATTCTTCCAACCGGTCCGCAGATCCAGTATATATGCCTGACTTTGTTGTCATTGTCAATTGATACTGAGTAAAACTTTTCCATTTTTCCCCAGATTTCATGTCACTGTTTCTTAAGTTTTGTTTACAACAACAAATATATAAATACTGCATTTCTCCTTTTCTTTGCAACAAAATTTATACTTATTATCACATTGTTATCTTGTTGGTTTTGTTCATTTTTTTGCATTTTCTAAATTTCATAGAAGTTTGTTTCGCTCAGCATTGTGGTGTAAATCTAACGCAAAGAAAAAAACCGTTTTCTAACCTAGACCACAAAAACGAATCGATAAAATTTAGCTTTTAGGTCCGTGCTCATATCGTAAGTTACCACAAAAAGTTCACTTTCAATCCTAAAAATCGCCTACTTTATCAGTAAGGCTATCTCCACGCAACAAAAGGCTTCAAATATTAGAATAGTAGGATTCCTGCTTGTTCTTTGTTTTACAATCAAGTTATCAGTCTCATAACTACAATTGTTATAATTGCAGTCGTGCCGCTACCTTATCTAAATCAAATTCACAGCCATCGATAATAATGAAGTTGCAATTACTATTATTATTACAATTTGTTAGCTTCTGCTACAGTTTGTACATCCCTCTAGGAGGTCAGACTTTCAAAAGGGGTCTCATTGATTTTGAAAAGAGAATATCGGACGTCTCTGATGTCTCATTCCTTCCAGGTTTTTTTCAACAGTTCTTCGGTTGGTCAATTTCGGAGAAGGCAGTAGATAACATCCGTCTTGTTGATTTTGAAACTTGGATTGAAAAGCAGAAGGAGATTTCATTCAGAGGTATCCTCAATAATATTGGAGGTGTTAGTGACACTCTCGATCAATCTGAAGTTTCTAAGGGCGCTGTAATCGCTTCTCCTTCAAGAATTCAGCCAAACTACTTTTACCAGTGGGTAAGAGACGCCGCTTTAACCATTAAGTCACTTGTCTACCACATTGATGATAACAGCTTTGAAAATGTCGACGATATTCAATCAGTAATTGAAGCATATATTGAGAATAACTACTATTTGCAACGTTTAGATAACAATTCTGGAAAATTTGATGATCCAGATAAGTCTGGTCTTGGAGAACCAAAGTTCCACGCAAATAATACCGCCTTTGTTGACAACTGGGGAAGGCCCCAGAGAGATGGACCAGGTTTAAGAGCTATAACTGTCTTGAGTTATGTGAGCTTGTTAGACAAGTGGAATAAAAAGGTTTCGAGTAAGTTTTTGAAGTCTCCAGAATTTATTTACAATAAAATTGTGAAGCCTGACTTGACATATATAGTTAGAAATTGGTTTAAAGAGGGATTTGATTTATGGGAAGAAATTAATTCTCATCATTTTTACACCTCTGTCACACAGTTATCTGCAATCAAGGAAGGTTTATTATTGGCACAAAAGTTCGAAAAAGATCCTGATTTCTTGAGACAATTGCAAATCACTTATACAAACTTGAAGCAGTTCATTGAGACTGATTCTGGTTACAAGAATCCTGCTCTACCATACATCGTTGAAACTCCACTGTTGCTCAGATCAGGAAAACGTACTGGTTTAGATGCTGGATCTCTCTTAGGATCACTTCATTCTCATAACATGGAATTTGGAGACTATAGCGATATTCCGTTCGACGTTAATGATACCCATTTGATCAACACTTTGAGTGCAATGGTTGCAGATATGAAGTACAGATATCCTCTCAATCATAATAAGATTGGTTTTGAGAAGGGTATTGGATGTGCTTTGGGAAGATATCCAGAAGATATTTATGATGGGTATGGTACTTCTGAGGGTAACCCATGGTTTATTTCAACTGCCTCTGCTTCTGAGCTAATTTACAAGTTTATTTACAACCTTGAGAAAAATCACATGGATATTGTGATCAACAGTCAGAACAAGGATTTCTTCAAACAGTTTGTTGATTTTGATAATATTCCATCAAATGACTTGGCGTCAGTACAGGTTAGTGATTACACTGATTCAATTGTTATTAAATATGGTACCCAAACGTTCAGAACTCTCTCTATCAATTTGGCGACATATTCAGATTCCTTTTTGGAAGTGATCAAAGACCATGTTGATAATCAGGGCCGAATGTCAGAGCAATTCAATAAGTATCACGGTTTCATGCAAGGCGCAAGGGACTTGACTTGGAGTTATAGTGCAGTTTGGAATGCCTTTAGATGGAGACAGAAGACTTTAGATGTTTTAGACCAATTCTAGATTTTTATGATGAATGTCGTTACGATGCTATTGAGTTTTAACCATTATTTACCAGTTTAGTTTAGAGAATTATTTAGAGATGTTTCTATTTCCGTTAAAGCAATGAGTTTATTTATATGTAAAGTTTCAGATTCATAGTTTCATTTATCCATGTTATTCACAGTCTCAAATATTGATACATGTTTAAATTGTGAATCAGATAGCGACTTGTAACAGTCATTTCCTCTATCTAATAATTCTTTCATTTCTTCAATAGTCAATAGATCATCACTCTTGCTTACCCTGTAAATGTCTTCATTTGTTATATCAGTTTCAGTATCAGATTTTTCATGTGACTTAAATATTGCTTTAGAAACATCCATTATCTGCTTTACTTTAAGATCCGAATTCATGCTGTTGCTGTCAATTAATTGTTTCAACTTATTGAACTTGAATTCACCCATCTGTATAACTAGAGTTTCCAAGAATCTTTTCGAGCATGAGCTACTAATTAAAAGCTCTTCAATTGAATCTCTTATCAAAAAGCGGAAAATTTTAACAGGGTTCGTTTGACCAATTCTATGAACTCTATCGATTGCTTGTAAATCCACTTGTGGGTTCCAATCATTGTCAAATAGTATGACTGTATCTGCAGCCGTCAAATTAATACCAAGCCCACCTGCTCTAGTTGATAGAAGAAAAACTTTAGTTTCTTTGTCACTATTGAATTGTGCAATCTGCTCATCTCTCACAGTCTGTGAGGTACTTCCGTCCAATCTACAGATTTTGATATTCTCATAATAAAACCAATCATGCAACAAATCTAACAATTTTGTGAACTGAGAGAAAATAAGAATCTTATGATTAGTTTCTATCAAAGGAATGCAAAGTTGTCGCAAAACTTTAATTTTGCTCGAGTTCTGTACCAAAATCTCCATGAACTTCTTCTCATGAGAAATACTATCATTAATAAAGAAAGGCTCAAAGAAAATATAAGGAGAATTGCAAATATTTCGCAATTGCATCATTAGATTCTGCAATGACAAGCCGCGAATATCCCGACGTATCTTCTCGTATAACACATTAAGCAACATCGATTTTTTATTTCTATTGGGGATCCTGTTTTTTAATTGCTCTTGTACATCCTCGTAGATAATGTTTTTGGGAGACAATAGTCCAGATTCCATTGTCGTACTAACTTCAAATTCATCATCCGAATCTGCTTCACGATAGTTCTGCTTTGATTTAGTCTTGTCTTCTGTTGTCATGTGTCTTTCACTTATGAAACTGTGAACCATTTGCAAATCTTCTTGGGTATTAAAAAGATCATTATGGTTGTAATATAGAAATTGCTTTAGGTTCTCTTCAACTAAACTGTTAAACAAATTGTTATCCATTGCATCAGAATACAATTTCTTTTGCATCCTAGAGAGCGGAATGTGAATCAAATACTCTTTCTTTGGGGGCAAATCTTTAATGACATCTCTTTTGAGTCGTCTTAAGAGGAAAGGCTTAAGAATTGTATGCAAGTTCTTAATTAAATTCTCTTGTATGTTCAACTTGATGACTCTTTTCGTTTCTTCATCTTCCTCGTACTCTTTTCCTTCCGTGAAGCTAGTCAATTCATCAAAATTAAACCACTGTTGAAATAGTTGCAAATCATGGAAAATATCTGGCAATATAAAGTTTAGCAAAGACCATAATTCATTTAAGTTGTTTTGTAATGGAGTACCTGTTATCAAAAGACGATTCGAAACATTCAACTTTTTTAGAAATTTGATTAACACACATTCACTATTCTTCAAGCGATGACCTTCATCAACGATTAGATATTTCCAAGAAATCGAATTAAGTTTGGAAAAGTCCTTGATGGAAATCTCATACGATGTTATGACAATATTAACTCTATGCTTTGAAATATAACTCTGCAAATTGATTTTGTTTCTATCCGACTTTGAACCGCTGTGTTTATAAACGTGAATCTCATGAGCAAATTTTCTGATCTCATTAAACCAATTTGACATAGTTGAAAGAGGAACAACAACTAAAAAAGGACCGGGAATTCCATTTTCAATTAAGAAACTGAGGAATGAAATGCATTGAAGAGTTTTACCTAATCCCATTTCGTCAGCAAGTATACCATTCAATCCATTTTCGTATAGAGTGATTAGCCAATGTAGACCATCCAATTGATAATCCTTAAGTGTTCCTCCAGAAATCAAGCCAGGTTGTCTCGTGGTATTGACGAATAATTGCTTATTTTCAATTACCCCAACAGTTGATTTTGTTTCTCGGGATATCTTTGTGGATAGCATTTTCGTTATGTCGTGTTGTTGCAGCTTCATCCTTGACGTCTTTGATACACGTCTCTTTTTAGTAGGTGCTTCATCTGGAGTTGATAGTTTGTGACTCTGCCTTTTATTCTCCAATGTCGTCTGAAGAATTTTTTCAGCTATGATCTGTGAATAGATCTGGGATTTTTGAATCAAATTGTTCAAACGATCTAATTTATGATCTTTAGATAACAGGTTGAATGCTTCCTGCTCTTGGTCTAAGTTATCATTTTTCTTTTCTTCAGTTTCCACCAACTTCTTAAGCTCTACCTCTGATTCGGAGTCAGTAGTCTGACCTAGAGACTCATTAGTAGTCATTTCCCTCAAGTTAGATGAATACTCTTCGGTGGAACGCGTTTTAATGGATTTAAGTTGTGTAATTCAATCTTAAATTTAGCATTCTTATATTCAGGATTGAAAATTAAATTCTTGTAGTTTATTACTTAAGAAATTGACCCATCATATCAAAATTTCCAAAATTCGTAGTTGTTCACCTACTGGAGGACTGGTCAACCCATGAAGACAACACTCTCCAAATCAACTTGGTTATTGTCAAGAATATACATTCAACATAAGAAACGTCTCTAATGGAACTGAAATGACTCAAAAACTGTAACTGCAAGCTTAAAGGAACTCGCTGGGGCAGTAAATTAGTCGTGCAATTTTGACCAACTACCGCGCTTAAAGAGAATACATTACTTAATTAGGAAGCGTTACTGCCCATACATATTGCTGAGCTTTTGTATGCCTGAACAGCTCTTTTAAAACCTAATGCGTGTGTGTACCAATATGAGGTGACGTAGACACCTTTGCATCTCTAATCTTGCGGAACTTCGCAGAATTTTTTTTGTTGGTTTGCTGGTTAACACTGAAATCATCAGTAAGATGCATTTATCTTCTAATATATTGCAGATTATTAGTGATGTAATTCATTAAACTGCAATGGCTGAAGTTATTATTTATCTTTATGACTAGGAATCACTTTCTTGTATCTTTCCACAAGGCCCACAATATATGGATCTAACGGTAATCAAAAATGTTGAAAATTTTTGTATCGGTTCTTTTTTTCAGCTCTAGTCAAACACTTCGCCTTTTATAAATAAGATAACAGTTTTCATTTCTAGGATTTATCGTGTTTCTTTTTGATTTCACGAAGCATAGTATTTTTGGTGTTAGGGTTAGATCGCAGAAGCCACAAAAAATAGAACAATTCCACCCCTTAGTTTCCCCTGTCAATTGCAATCGTGTTTCAGCTCAAAACTTTAACTAGATCCACTTTTCCTTCAACGGCATCGATCTGTTCTTTTCTGGGACGGTCTTTCTTTCCAGTATCCTCTTGCTTTTCGGTACCCAGAAGGTACTTCTCAAACACTCGCGCCAAAATGGGTAGAGCCAATATTTTGCATTACCAATTGGAACATGATCACGAGACTGACTTGTCAACCACCCCTCCTGATTCAATTGCCGACTTGAGCAACAATGTGGTAAAGACCAAAAAGCAGAGACCCAACAACTTCCCGTTTACATTATCCAAGGATTCGACAAAATCTGAATTTTTTGAAAATAACCAATTCTATGTTGATAATTTGAAGCACAATCACTCCACACAAGTGCTTGACCTGAATGCAAAGGGGCAATCTCCACATACATTGTGGATTGGATGTTCCGATTCTCGTGCAGGCGAACTGTGTTTGGCAACTTTGCCAGGTGAAATCTTCGTTCATAGAAATATCGCAAACGTCGTAAATGCTAGTGATGTCAGTTCGCAAGGTGTTATTCAGTTTGCAATTGATGTCTTAAAAGTTAAGAAAATTATTGTCTGCGGGCATACCGACTGTGGAGGTATATGGGCCTCTTTGTCGTCGAAAAAAATAGGAGGCGTTCTAGACTTGTGGTTGAACCCTGTCAGACACATCAGAGCTGCCAATTTAGCACTTTTAAATGAATACAATAATGACCCAAAGAAGAAAGCCAAGAAACTTGCTGAACTTAATGTTATTAGTTCTGTCACTGCCCTAAAGAGACACCCCAGCGCATCTATGGCTCTCAAGAATGGAGAAATAGAGGTCTGGGGTATGATGTACGACGTTTCTACTGGCTACTTATCAGAAGTGGAAATTCCAGATGACGAATTTGAAGACTTATTTCACATTCATGATGAACACTTGGATGATGATTTCAATCCTCATTGAGAAGCTTTTGTACAATGATTACGACGTAAAATGAACATATATAGACTACAGAAATAGATTCGGGCACCAAGGTATAGATTTACCAGCTCCCAACTCAATAGACAGTAGTTGGGTGGTGTGGTTAGTGCTTTTCCAATTATTCATTTCTTCCTATGTAAAATATATATAATGCTTAATAGGAAACGTGTTGCTTTGCAATCAGGTATATGCCTTTCTGCAGGAGCGTTGCATTTTTGCAATTTACTATTGTCTTAAACACAGATTGAGCTGAAGTATCCAATGATTCTTTTGTGTTTATTGACTAATTTGGAGAGTTATTACAAGGGATAGTCTATACAATCCTGAATAATTTTTTCACGTATTATACTTGTCAATCCCTTAACAAAGATAAAATGCAACGTTTGCAATTAAGCAAGACTTTTAAAAACTCACTCTAATAGTTACAAATGCCGATGTGGAGGGGTACGATCATGTAGATTCCCATTTCAAGTTAAATCTACCTTCTGGGATCTTATAGTCTTCGACAGCTTGCAAGACTTCTTCTACTGTGCTACATACCTTGATGATCTCACCGTTTTTGCTACTAATAAATTCATTGTCGATGGCATCCTCAATGAACTTCAAGAAGTTATCATAGAAACCATCCATGTTGAAAACCACAATGGGCTTATTATGAATATTCAATTGAAACCAAGTAACCACCTCCATCAACTCTTCCAAGGTACCGTAGCCACCTGGCAATGCAATAAAAGCATCGGATTCCTCTCCCATCAATCTTTTTCTGGTGTGCATATCTTTAACTAAAGTGGTCTTCCCGTACTCCTTGGAGTCTGGAATTGGTGTGGAACCATCGTGGTTATCGATAGACTCCTTCAACTTGTTGTTCACAGTCTCACTGTCTGATCTTTCCCTGGTAATCAAAGCTTCTGGGATAATTCCATGGACAAACCCACCTGATGTAGCACATGCACGGGCGACAGCTCCCATCATACCAGTAGAACCACCACCGTAGACTAATCCCCAGTTTCTGCTGGCGAGAGCCTTACCTAGTTCGCTGGCCATTTCAGCGTAAATTGCTTTCTTGCCAAAAGAAGAACCACAGAAGACACATACTTTCTTGTCAGGATGAGTAGCGGTCATTTTCTGAATGTATCAATGTATTTGAATGAAATGTGATTGCAAAAGTTAGCGTTATAGTTCAGAAAAGTTATGGTCTAACAATTTTCAAAACTCTACCTCAAACGATTTTCTGAAGGTAGTCGGAGATATAATGACAAATCTGCAAGTATTTATATGTTGCTGCTTCCAAATGATTCATTTCGCATTTATAAGTCACCAAGATGTGGACACTACGGAGAAAATCTCGATCCTGTATACTGTACACAATGTCAAATTACTCACTTAGTTCATGAAATCTCCGCGGTGATTCCGGGCTAAATTTCAGTGAGTTTTGAAGTTTATCTTCTGTTGCAAATAGTGGGTAAAATGTTACAATGTCAGATAGTACCTTCCGAATATAGGAGCTATGGCCGCGGGATTCAATTTAATGTTGAAATGCTGTCCTAAATTTCGAAATCGGACCGCTGAAATTGTCTTGTACATCACCACAATATTATTCATTATCATGAGTGTCAGTAAGTCAATTGAAAAGCTGGAGACTTAACGACTTTTGGATTTTATTGGATGCTGTTCCTTACCACATTCACCAATACTTGCCTTCATATCATAAATTTATAGTTTATTGTATATTTCTACTATTAACATTAGTAGATCTGTTTTACTCTGTTCATTGGTATCGGCATTACCCCATACTTTTCGAGAGGGGATTTGTAATTTATTAGATGGCTTGTGTGGCATAGTATACAATAGGTCCAGCTTCAATGTGAAAATTATTACTCCTATTCAATTTGAGATGAATATCCGGGCTACATGGACCACTCGTTGTATATTGATAAGAATTCTAGGTTTTGCAATTAAATCGATTTATAGTATTATGGTATATGGTATTTTGAGGTTTACTCAATTTTCTGTCTAAAATTATCTAATGCATTAATACGTGGAGAGAGTGCAAATGAGGTCATCTTTTCAAATAGTCTTTTATTGATTGGAGCTAGTCATTTGTTAGTCAATCCCCGGAATATATCATTGAGCTTCAAAGTTTTGTCAAACTATTAAACTGGCCCCAATATCTAGAATGATAAACGTTTCAATCGCCCATAATGGATATGTGACGTGACCACAGTCATGTGCCAACAACCATGCAAGGGCCGCAGAAGTCAAAGCGCTTAGCCCATACAGCCATTGTGATCAAGTACTGTCTAACAAGACAAAGAGAGTGAGTACAAATTCTCTGCAGAAATTCTAAACGGGTCAATAGCAGGAGACTGAATGCTGTCTAAATAACAGATGCCATTGAATCTCAAGCCCTGGAATGGTCCTTTCTAGCTTGCTGACTGGCTTAAAACTCCTACTCTTGTAAATGATGCATTTAGGGTGGTAGAAGTTAATCTTGCAGGTTCCAACAACCCCTGCAAAATGTCGCGTCAATCGCTTCAGAAATCTCTGCTTGAGATTATGATGGCAATCCAGAGAATATACTCATTTAAGCATCTTGATATACCAACTCAGGATCCAAGTGAGAATAGAGGCAACTTCCTGTCCAGGATATATCTCTTCTAGGAATAACGCAGCGAACTGCCTTGAACCTTGTCTCAACACTGTGAGTGAAAACGCGGTATAGTCGCTGCATGCAATTATTTTCAACTCATTTAGTATTCTACTACAGCCTGTAACCGGAAGAAGAAATCGTCTATCGACTAACTAATTTCCCACTTTCTGAAATTTTACAAGTTTCTGTTACATTACATCACTTATTTAAACGGTTTCACTCCCGTCTTCGTGATTTACATATAGAATACGTTAACTTAGGTTAATCGTCGCCATAATTTGCAATCTAATTGTTCTCAATCTTTCCATATACACTTACTTTCAAAGTCATGAGGAGGGAAACAACGGAGTTACTTACTCAGCTAGATAGCCTCGACTTTCCTCTCTCGATAATTCAAGACAAATCCAACTTGGAGAAATCCAATTGTGAAACAATTGACGTGGATCAGTTATCGTTCCATAACTACAACCGTAACTTTGATAACTACTTTAGAAGCGAAGACAATGACAATTCCCCAGATACAAACTGCCAAAATATATCACAAGGAATAGACCTTCGGAGATCACCAGGCGAAAGCAGCAATACATCCCGGCAATCTACGGCTGATTCATTAATTTCTCTTGCATCAACAGGCTCCACTTCAACAAATGCAACTCATTCTATCAACGGAGACCCCAAGAGTGCTCCGAGACAAACGAAACCCATTTCCCCTTTTAAATTACATAGGCAATTGTCGGAAAAAAAAGAAAACCTAACCAACATCCTTGATTGCTTGGGTGACATGATAACCCAAGAAAACGATTTATTGCTACAAGAGTTGTCACGACTTGTCCAAGACGTGCAAGTCTCTATACCGAACAACACTTACATAATACCGAAGCTCTATTTAGACTTCACCACTGAACCTTATTCGGCATGCAATCCTTCACGCTAATGACCTATTCAATAATATACAAATTATATATTATCAGAAGTAACTATCTCGATTAATTCTATTTGAGTGCAAAATTTGTAATTGTTGACGACATCTTCGAGCTTCTTAACAGCGGTAGATCTCTTCCAGAAATGGACGAAGATGTACTTTGAGATTGCTGAGTTGATTTATCTTCTCTTGGTTCCAAATTAAGCGACAATTGATATTGTTCTTCGATGGTAGGACATTTGTCGAACCAGGAATCCAAGTATTTCTGGATTTCGTGAACCGATTGGAAGTTGTATCCTGTTGTCTTAAATCTGTCGATACCAGTAACAATTTCACATGTCTTGGCTCTCTTCGCAAAGTTGATCATTCTAGTTCGATTCATCAAATAATCTGCGTTGCCATGAAATACAAATGTCAAATCTGTCAAGAAAACTCCAAAGAATGGAACACAGGGTTCAGAGCCAATGAACTTCAAAACATCTCTATACTCATTGAAATTTCTGGAAGAGTTCATCAATTTGTTCATACTCTGCAAGTGTGACAATGTATCAGCACTAACATATTTCCACGTTTTCTTCAATCTATGAATAGAAGAAGAATACAACGCAGAAATAATGGCAGTCATAGATGAAAAGTTGTTGTATTGACGACACTTTTCAGCAACTTGAACGAAATATCGGATAACCTGGATTCTCTTTTTCGCATCAGTCTTCCTCAAAATCATATAAGCCACATAGTTAGTCAACTGATTGGACGCCTTAATGAACGCAGTTATGTTTTCAAAACGTTCATTTAATCCCGATTTCTTACCCCAAACTTTAGCTAGACATGTGAACTTCGTAATCTTCGAATATAATCTGAATTCCCTCAATGTCAACTGTCTTGCCAACTCAATATAATCAATATCCAACAATTTGAGTTTCTTCAAAGAAGATCCCTTTGTCAATGAAGCAGGTGGCTTTGTGTTAGGGATAACCGGCTCTCTTTCTACAAAGATAACTTCCCCATTCAAAATTCTAATTAAGTAGCCAGTCAATTGTTTACCAATCGAGTAAGATTGTACTGCCGGGGACTGAGCAAATGCAATCCACCTCTTCAATAAACTATCATTGTAGTACGACTTTGACCAATGCTTTTCAACTAAGAGTTTCATGATATTCATGACTCTCAACCTGATGGGGTTTTGCTTCTTAGTGATCCAAGTGTTATACTCCTCGTAACTTAGTCCCTCAGGAGCCTCCAAGTTAAAACGGTTGATCAACAACCCTATAAATTCCGCAAGTGGCATTATTGACGCAAACATCAACAAAAACGCGGCATTGAAATTACTATCAAACAAATCATGATGAGTTAGATGAGCAACCAAGGCTTCCTTTGTGCCCCCCTTAATATTTCCCTTCAAATCTAAGAGTAAATCAAATTCTTCATCTCCTTCCAAATACCATGGTAAGTCACTAGACTTCTTGTGGCCACCACTATAATAGGAGTGATCCTCTGACTTTTCTGATACCAATGTGTTGTTTCTTTCAATGACCAACAATTGAACATTAAAATCGTCGTGCATTACTCTTGTTGCGTAATTCAATATAGTTTCACGTTCATCTATCAATTGCTGAATTGTGCCCAAAATCACATCGAAGAATTTAATTCCTTCTGTTAAATATGTGGACATAAGTGTATCTGGATTTAAGGAAATTGCTTTACCCTTGTTAGGATTGACTTGATCTGCCAAAATATTAGTTAATAAGAGAGCTGCCTTTTCAGTTTGCAATTTCAAAATATCTCTATTGTAGAATAAAGGATCCTCATCACGCAAAGCCTTAAATACTTCTGGGTCATCCAAAGTCAAAGACTGCGTAGACATGATTATCCTCAAAATTAAGTTGTGGAATTCTTGTTTCAATTGGAAGAAGTCAAGAACAACAGGGTAATCAAATGTCAAATTTGAAGAACTTGTTGATCCCGGTTCCTCTTTTTGATTGTTTTCATCAAGTAGTTGACTTCTCACTCCTTCGGGGTCCGCCTCTTCTCCAGAAGAACTTCTCCTGATTAAGCAAAAGACAGTAAAATCAAATGACTCAATAAGATCCACCATCGAACTTGCATGATATAAGTACTTATATATCAATCTTAAAATCTGAGTATTTCTTTCGTTTTTCAAGACATCATTGTAATAAAGTTTCTGTGCCTGTGGTCTAAGATACTCTAGAGTTTCTTTACTCAATTTAATCATTTCTTCCAGGAATTGATATACTGATTCGTATGCCAGATGGTCAATTATGACCTTCGAATGGTATCTATTCTTCAAATCATCTCCACTGACATTCAAGACGGGGTTGTTGGTAGTGAAGAATGGGTTACACCAGTTCCCTCCGTTGAATTCATCAATAATAAATCTAGGATATGTTTGGGGCAAAATGTCATAACGGTCTTGACCGTCATCTTCGGACGCATCCGAAGAATCATAGTCTGATCTTTTCACGACTTTGTCTTCTGATAATTTCATAAATATCTTTACCAACGAGTTCACGTTGGTTCTCAATGTTTCAATGTCATTTTCTAATTGCAGAAGATAACTCATCTCTTGCTGGTCGTGACTAACCCCGGTTGAAGTGGGTACTGTACTCTCATTAGAATTTTGGCGGATGGTTGACACAGAAGATTGAGCAGAAAAAGCTTCGCTTCCAGTTTTACTTGTGGACTTATTTAATTTGAAGATGTCAAAGCTGAATAGTTGAGCTTCTGAGGTGGATTGTGAATGATGCATTACACTTAGATGTAGTATTCCATTGATGTACAACTGAGCAAATGCGCCTGCGATTCTCTTCAATTTTCTCCTTATAGATCGTTCATACTTCGTGCCAAAGAAGTCATCTTGATTTAATCGAGAAGTAGCCAATATTATGGACATTACTTTATTTAATCTCGAAAAGTGTGTACTAAATAATTGCTTATTATGATCTTTAAGCGATTTCGATGATAAATCCAAGAGGTAGTTGTATTGCTCACCGAGTTCACTCCATCGAGTCAAATCCGAGGGATGCTTATAAAAGAGATTGTCCATAGAAAAAAAAGGTTTGGTGAAATGGTGATAAGAAGAAGCTCCAGAGCTTTGCGTGACAGACGATGCGTTAGAATCTCTTTTCAAGGGATCAAAAGTGCCGGCAGAATTGGCACGGGAACCAATGTCTCCTGAAGATGAACGTGCTCCATAGACTTGAACATCAAATTTATCTGTCAAAGCTTCTTTGCTGGGCATCTCAACTTCAGCAAGCACATCAGAAAGCTCAAACGGAACCATGGGCATAGTTTGACAATAAATATCCAATTGCTCACAGTAAAAGACAAAATCTCCGCTTGTAGCATTTCTAGGAATCCATGTTAAGTTTTTCTTGTTCTTTTCCTTGTACTCTAATACCATTTGCTCGGCTTCTTCGATGCCTGTGAAAATTATGTTATCATTGTTGAAGTCAGCTGAAGTTAGCGTATGAGAAATCGATGCCGGCTGATGTTGCATATTTTGGGTCGCTTCCAGGTGATGCTTAGGAAGTTGAGAGCCTTTAGAATCCGAAGGTATACTTGTTTCAGAACTAGCAAAACTTACAACAGAGTTTTTTCTCGTACTGTTGGCTGGAGTATTCTTTTCCGAGTCGATCAAGTTCTTCTGCAAAAGATTTGTAAATGATGGAATCAAAACATTGGCAGCAGTGTTGCTTGCGGTAATGGAATCCAACTCTTTGTTGCTTCTCAACTTGTTCAAAACGGGTTGTACGTAATTTACAGATCTCACGTAGTGGTGAGGAAACCAGCCTCTCTGCAATTCTCCCGTCTGGCCAACTAGAACCCCATCCCACCAGCCCGTATCTGATTTGGATAAAACATAGACGGTGTCGCCTAAGGTCAATGGCAAATGTGAAGGTTGGGTACCTGGGAAATCATATAAGGCAATCACAGTATCCAAGTGCTTCAAAGGTTGGTCTACAGTTGGTTTTGCGTCGTGGGGAGAAATGACGTCAGGCGCAATTTCGTCCATGTACTGCGACATCTTCACTTTGTCTGACTTTCTATGCTTGCTTCTCAAAGAACCTTTTCTTGTAATTGAGATGTTGGTGTAAGTGACTTCAAACTAGACTCCTGGAATTTCTACTTTTTTAAGTGAGAAAAGGTGAGGGAGACAGTGGAAAAACTCCTTTCAAACAAGCAATCGGTGCAGTTGATATATTTAGAAAGGAAATTTCACTAGAATAGCACACGCAGATAGCAAGATGAAGTACCCACAACTCCCGAAAAGTGCTGCCAATTTCCATAATTATATATTTCGAAAGTCAAATCCTTTTGGACTTTCTCATTTCTCAGTATGTTCGATGGAATGTGTGCAGTCTATATTCAGGTGATAGACATCCCCCGAAGAGAGAGTAGTACGATACAAGCTGAGCTGAGGCTCCGCAAAAGGCAATTGGCAAAGTCAAAGTTCTTAATCTTCTAGTAGTATATAGAAAGATTGTGCGTGTATCCTTAGTCTTGAACTCTGATGAGTACTATTAGCACATCTTAATACCATTTTCTTGTTGTTAACCACCGCATATAGAAACTAAAGTCTTACATCAGAAAAAGGATCTCGGTTACTTGTTGTATGTAGGACAAAGTTGTTATTTCAAAAGTCAATTTTGCAATTCCCTTACACTTGATCAGATAATAGTGATTTTGCTTTTAGACAACGTAGCGGCACTCATCTCCAGCAGTATAATGCAACGTATAAAGAAATTAACGACAAGAATTACAATGTAGACCCTGGAACCAATTGGAAAGCAGAATCAACAGATTATCCGTTCCATACTAAGAGTGCGGGTACATTAATTGAGCGTTTCATCCCTCAAAATGCTTCCAAATCAACAGACGCAATACTCCTCGTCACCTGATACTTACCACAAAACTCCAAGGTGATCAGGGTCCTGACCCGAGGCACTTCTAACCAATATCTTTGCGTAGAAGTGGGACGAAATTATTCGAGCTTGATGTGGAATCACGTGTAGGATTTCTTGCACCTCCTGATGTTCGATTTACTGGGAGCCTAGAAATTGCAATAACCAAATGAGGTGAATCAGAAGAAGAGTAGCGAAAGGAGTTATACGCACGAGACGAACGACAGCCATGAGTTGAAAATTTGTTTCCCTGTGCGAGGACTCATTTTTTAGTATAAAAGGACAAGTTGCAGCCAACTTGCAAATAAGTTCAGTACCTTCTCTTCTACATTATCAATTTTCTTCTATAATTGTAGCAATATATTTAGATATTCACAAGATGATTACAATTGGAATTAATGGATTTGGACGTATTGGAAGATTGGTGTTGAGAATCGCTTTGGAAAGACCTGACATTGAGGTCGTTGCGATCAATGATCCATTCATTGCTGCGGATTATGCTGCCTATATGTTCAAATACGACTCTACCCATGGTAGATACAAGGGTACCGTTGATTCTGATACTGAGAACGTCATTATGAATCGAAAGAAGATCAGGGTTTTTCAAGAGAAAGACCCCGCTAACATTCCATGGGGAAAAGTAGGTGTCGACTATGTGATTGAGTCTACAGGGATTTTTAAAAATTTGGCTGGAGCCCAAAAGCACATTGACGCTGGTGCCAACAAGGTCATAATCACTGCTCCTTCTCCAGATGCCCCAATGTTCGTTGTTGGTGTCAATGAAGAAAAATACACTCCCGACTTGAACATCATTTCCAATGCCTCCTGTACCACCAACTGTTTGGCACCATTGGCAAAAGTTATCAATGACAACTTTGGAATTGAAGAAGGTTTGATGACTACCGTTCACTCTATCACAGCTACACAAAAGACGGTAGATGGCCCATCTCAGAAGGACTGGAGAGGAGGAAGAACTGCATCCGGAAACATTATTCCATCTTCAACTGGTGCTGCCAAGGCTGTCGGAAAGGTGATTCCACACTTGAATGGTAAGTTGACCGGTATGTCTTTGAGAGTCCCAACCGTCGATGTCTCCGTAGTCGACTTAACAGTAAGATTGACTGAACCAGTTACCTACGAGCAAATTTGCTCCGCTGTGAAGAAAGTTTCAGAAGGTGCTTTGAAGGGCGTAGTTGGGTACACTGATGAAGCTGTAGTATCTAGCGATTTCCTCACTTCCACCTACTCGTGTGTATTCGATGCTAAAGCTGGAATTTTGCTTTCTCCTAACTTCGTCAAGTTGATCGCATGGTATGATAATGAATACGGCTACTCAGTCAGAGTTGTTGACTTATTGGAAAAGGTTGCGGCAACTAAATAGTTGTGGTGCTTTTTAATTCATGTATGTGTATTTCACTTTGAACATCTTCTAAT
Source organism: Scheffersomyces titani (assembly GCA_030565185.1). Classification (NCBI taxonomy): domain Eukaryota; kingdom Fungi; phylum Ascomycota; class Pichiomycetes; order Serinales; family Debaryomycetaceae; genus Scheffersomyces; species Scheffersomyces titani. Next base: position 26,930 of record JAJMBD010000078.1, read on the forward strand.
TTCAATGTTGACTACACTATGGTTGATTTATGAATATCTAGATAAGTATGGTATGAGCTCATTTAGAATATAGGCAATAAAAAAATTTAATATGAGAAAAATCTATGGGAACGATAGAAGAGTACATGACGAACTTTGCAACTGCTCTTCATACTTACTTTCAAGATAGATGAACACATTCACGGCATATAACAGACTAAAAGAAAAGCACAAAACTGTTTCAGATGTCAAATTGAAAATAATTTACAATTTCCGAAAGAATTATATGGATCAACTGACCAACCTATCTTGATGGAAGATATGCAGGATCTTCCTTCCTTGGAATATATCGCCATATTTCACCAATACAACAGACGATGGGAGAGTTCTCAAATACTATGATGAAACCAGAATACAGTATATAAATAACTCCCAAATACGCCTGTTCAATTATGTTTTATATAATTAACTCTTTTCAATAATTGAAATAGGAATAAATTTACTCCAGGAAGTCGTTGTATATATATAGAACCTAGAACTGTATATAATACTCACATTCCATTATATCTACTACTCTTTTATCACGTGATATACCACATGACTTTACAATAATTGATCAACTGTATAGCTCCACGCAAGTCTGTGCAATTTTGCTATCATAACACAAGAGCCCAAAGATAGCAAAATACGTTAGCAGAAGAACTGAAATCAATCGAATCTTAGTTTTACCCTAAATATAATTTACCAATTGAATTTATGAAGTATTGAGACTTACTTCACATACAATGTCGATCTTTTTCAAAGCACCACTAGACATTGAGATCAGACTAGACAATGAAGATACCAGGAAACATGTTGATGTAACGACTCCTCACGGTCGATTGGAAAGACTACCAATATACAAAGATGGGGAGTCTGTCAAAGGAAGTGTTACTATCAGAACAAAGGAAGGTAGAAAAGTAGAGCACCTTGGAGTAAAGGTACAATTACTAGGATGTATTGAAACCAACTTGGATGGGGTGATATCGTCGGACTTCTTATCTTTGGCTACAGAATTGGCCGCTCCTGCTATTTTATCTCATCCGGAAACGTTTCCATTTGAATTCAAGAATGTCGAGAAGCAATACGAAAGTTACCGTGGTAAAAACGCCCGATTGCGGTACTACTTGAAGGTTGTATTTTCCAGAAAGTCTTCGTCAGATATCACTAGAGAAAAGGAATTATGGGTATATCAGTATATGAATCCTCCAGTATCGACTACCACCAAGGATGGACCCACAGTGAAAATGGATGTCGGCATTGAAGACTGTTTGCACATCGAGTTCGAGTACCTGAAGTCCAGATTTTCACTCAAAGATGTGATCATTGGCCGTATCTACTTCTTGCTAGTCAGACTAAAAATCAAACATATGGAGTTGTCATTGATAAGGAGGGAAACCGTAGGGGCTCCTCCAAACCAGATAACCGACAGTGAGACTGTTGTTCGGTTTGAGATCATGGATGGAGCCCCAGTCAAGGGAGAAACTATCCCCATCAGATTGTTCTTGGGTGGATTTGACTTGACGCCTACTTACAGAGACGTTAATAAGAAGTTTTCTACCAGAACGTACTTGTCACTTGTATTGATAGATGAAGATGCGAGAAGGTACTTCAAGCAGAGCGAAATCATCTTGTACAGAGACCAGTAGATAATAAAGAAATAACGTGCATTGTATAACGATTCAAAAAATGTTAGACGAAGAATATAATTGTATAAAGAATGAAGTAGAATACGAATAATATTGTTTAATAAAGGATGTAAATTTTAGAAAGGCATCAGCACCATGTATTTAGCACATTCAGTTTGACAGGCAACGGAGATTTCTGATTTTGTCCGAGCGTTTCCATCAGCGCCCGCCGTGTTCGCGTACAATTTCGAAGTACATAATTGTAAAAAGACTTCTAACTAATCAATCAGCTGCGTGATTAGTCCAGCACCTGTTCTTTGCTACGTATAGATGCTCTAGATCTACCACTTTCATAGACTGCTTCTCGTAAAATACTTTCCTGTTATAGATAAATGATAGCGCAGCCTAGAACCAAAGCTATAGATATATCTCAAATATCACACTCACTCATCGATTTGCACTTATAGATACACATAAAAATTACACCTATGGAAAAACATTCAAATACACCAGATGAGAAAAGGACACCGGCGAAGCCTATGGAGACTATAAGGTCGATAGTGCCTATATTTTCTATAGTTCTCAACGGTATGAAACGGAACACCATACTTAATGATTCTGTAATTGCCTCACAGAGCAGTTTTGAAAAATCAGATAACACAGGTTCCAACATTCCTCCGAAGATGAGCAGCAATCAGACTGTATCAATTTCAGCTGCTGGTATGAGAGCGCTTATGTACCAGCTTCAATCTCTCTACCTAAGAACACCAGTGAAGTTGTTTCGTCCTCTGCGATTTGACTATCTAGCCTATGTGCGGGAGTTGGCTAATAAACACGATAACATTCACGACAAACCGTATAGATTCAGAACTCATTCCTCAATTGGAATGCTAGTCAATGTAGTGAAGAAGGAGGGATGGAAATTTATCCCCGATCAGGTGTTGCCTCCTCTAATAGCCAATTCTGCCACAGGTTTGATTTTATACGGAACGTACTTGTCAACTTTGGATCGATTCAACAGTCTGCACACGCCAAAACCAGATAAACCCAGAGAATTGTTCTATTACTCTCCATTTGATACTTGGAGAGCCGGTTTCATTGCTGGTGCCGTGCAGTCGCTCGCAGCAGCACCTGTAGATGCTATTTATACTAGACTGACGGCAGCAGAGATGTTGAGTGGTTCACATCAAAACCTCTGGATGTACGGATTGAACAAACTTAAAGAAGTTGGATTGGTTGGAGTTTTTGCTGGGTATAGTTTTTCGCTTGTAAAGGAATCGGTTGGTTTTGCCTTCTACTTCTCTACTTTTGAGTTCGTTAAAACTCAAGGCTATACAGCAACATTCAAGGTTGTCAAAGTATACAGACAAAGTAAAGAGACCATAAAAAACAAGCTAAGACAATACTCAAATATGAACGAGGATCAGATAGATGAACGTCTATTGAGCTTGGAGCGTACGAGAACTAAAAAGATCTTGAGATCGACTTTTATTCTAGTAGCAGGCGCATCTGCCGCCTTCTCGTTGTTGGCAATACAGTACCCAATCACCAAAGTTCAGAAAATTCATCTTTCTAGACTCGAGGCTCTTGATTTCTACAACGCTTCAGCTACGCGTTCATACAAACCCTCCATAACCTTATACTACAATTCATACATTGATACATATAATCAAATCCTCAGAATGAAGACTAAGGCAAGGGTGACTTGGTATCAAATGGCATACAAAGGTTTCGTACGGAATGCATTGACTACAATACCGGCTACATCCATAGCTCTCTTAGTTTTTGAAATAATGAGAACGAGGTTGACTGACGACTTACTGGAATTCGAAATTTTGGAATAGCTCCACTTGTACATAAGCATCTCTAAAGTTGATTGTAAATACTGAATAATGTACATTAAACAATTCTACGTATTTTACGATTGACTGATCTTCTTCAAGTACGCATTCCATCCTGCTGCTCTGTATCTTTGACCTTCCACACCAGGGTCTCTACCTTTGCCGAATAAACCTCTACCAACAATTATGATATCAGTTCCTGTGGAAACTACTTCATCCACACTTCTATATTGTTGTCCCAAATTGTCTCCTTTGTCGTCCAAACCGACACCAGGAGTCATAATGATCCAGTCGAAACCTTCTTCTTGGCCGCCCATGTCTCTTTGGGCAATAAACCCAATAACAAATTCCTTGTCGGTTTTGGCGATCTCCACAGTTTCTTCAGTATATTTACCATGCGCAATGGATCCCTTCGAAGATAATTCTGCAAGCATCAATAAACCTCTTGGTTCGTCGGTACTTTCCTTTGCGGCTTCCTTTAATCCTTGAACTATGCCAGAACCGGTAACACCGTGTGCATTTGTTATATCTGACCATTGGACGATCTTGTAGATTCCGCCTGAGTACTGAGACTTGACAGTGTTTCCAATGTCTGCGAACTTACGATCTTCGAAGATCATGAAGTTATGCTTCTTTGACATTTCCAACAAAGGAACAATGGTACCCTCATACGAGAAATCCTCGATAATATCGACATGAGTCTTAACCAAACAAATGTAAGGACCCAACTTATCAATCAATAATAAGAATTCAGATGTAGTTTTCACATCTACCGAAGCGCACAAGTTGGTTTTTTTGCTATCCATCAACTTGAAAAGACGCTGTGCCACAGGAGAAGGATGAGACTCGGCTCTTTGTGTATAGGTGTGAACGTTTACCATAGTATAGTAAGTGGTATTGCTGGTACGCAAGAGAAACTCCATCAAACATTGAAAATTTATTTTCAGATTTGGACATTAAATATTTTCGCACTGATTGATATGCTACATAACTCACTATATTTTAGAAAATCATTATAATACAAAATACTATATCTCTATGATGCTGCGTTCATAAGAAACTATTGGTTTTCTAAAATGTTGAACTTTGATTACCTCTCTCCGGCTTCGATCTTCTTCTCTTCTCCACCCTCAGAAACAGCATCGTGTACGTTTTCTTTATTCTTTTCGGACAACGGCTTAGGAATCAACTCGTTTCTCAAATCTGGATAGATCTTATCTATCTTCTTCCATGATTCGTTCCAGAGGCTTTCTTTATCATTTCTCAAAGTACCATTGTTTTGTAGTACTAGAATCATGTTTTTGAGTAACTCGGCTCCGGCTTCCTTGAACGAGTACTCTTTCTTGGAAGTGCTTCCTTGCTCATGGAACGTAATGAAATTGTCCAATATTCCCAACCAAACACTGTCAGTTTGTTCCTGTTTTAAGTTGTCACAGTAATTGAGATAAACCTTGCTGACCAAAGTCAACGTCTCAGTTTGCGTCTTCGCAAAACCGTGACTATCAGTTTGCACAACTTCAGCCTTGGACAATTCCGATAACAATGGGAACAAACCATACTCGAAAATTCCAAATGCAGTTAACTCCTCGTTGACTTCAATCGACAATACCGTAGCTTGCAAGGAGTTCAAAGCAAAAGAACGAATATCACGACATGGATTGAAACACTGATGGGCCAATGCTTGAATCAATGTGTAGGTCAATTCCTTGCCCTTAAATTCTGGTCTCTGTATCACAGAAGATAAGTCAGACGTCAACGATATTGATTTTTTGGAAAGTTCAACTAAGTCCTTGAAGTAAGTCACGTCTTGATTCGATCCTAACTTTTCATTTTCCTGTTCATACTGAGAGCCAATAGCTCCCAAGGATGAAACCTCATCAAGTAATCCCAAAAATGCAATATAATTAGATGGCGTTATGTCTTGAGGAGCATTCTTGACAATTCCAGACATAAATTCGAGAATATCAGATGCGTAAACTTGAATAGAAGCAAAGAATCTCAATACTTTCCAGTATTCACCGTCATTTAACATTTCCTTACAACACCACGCGTCATCATCTATTAAAGATAACAATGGTTGAAGTAATTGGCCACCTTGCTTGTTAATGATTTCCTTATCAAATTCGGCTAGAGTCTTAATGGCAGCAGAAATATTTATATTTGAGTCCCCACGTCTGGCCAAGAGTAACTTGTATGCGATCAATCTAAGTTGACCTTTCTTAGACATTTCTGGTGGGTTGAGTTTGTCTGACACCTCAGTGATTAATTTAATATCATTTAATAGCAAACAGAAACAAACTGCAATTTCCAACAAAAAGAGTACTTCTGTCTCATAATATCTTTTTGTATCATTGGTATGCTCAGGCAAAGAATCCAAAATGAGTTTAACAAAATACCTTAAGTCTTCTTGTGGCCCCTTTGATACAACCTCAAAGATGGCTGGAACGTTTATCGACTTCACGCAGTCGATTGTGGACAAAGTGGACTCAATTTCATGGTCAGTTGGTTCAGGAGGATCATCCGAATAGCCCTTCAAGAACGACGAGAAAGTCGACAAGATACCGGAATTATTCAAAGGCTTAACCCTCTTGATGATATATCTTGGCTTGACTTTAGGTAATGGACTAAGTTTGATTTTCTTTTGGAATTCGCTAAACAAATTAGGATTGATCAAACAATTCTCAAACAACGTCAAGATAATCTTTATGATCTTTCCCCAGGCCCGAGTAACCTTGCTATCAGTCTTCTTGATTAATCTGAAAAGTACTACCGTGGACAATTGTGCTTTAAAATCTCTACCAAACCAAACGGCCATTTCACTGACAGTTATGGCCTCTTCTTTCTTTTCAATCTTGATTTGGGTAATTGGTATTTCCTCGCGTAAATTATCATCAGTTCCAGAAATTCTGTAGTTTTTATTTGTCAAAGATGTCAACTCTGTTAATGCATTCAATAGACGATCAACGGAATCAGAAAGATTGTAATACAAACATATGTTGGCACACTTATCTATCGAAGACATCAATCTGGTAATAATATGATCATCAGACGCTTCCTTAAATACACCAACAAGTGTATCAATTAAAGTATCAACAACCGCTCTAAACAAAACTTTGTCGAACTGACAAATTTCCACCCAAGAAAACTCGGACTTGTCTTTACTTGTTGGTGTAAGAGTCGAAATCAAGTTGTGCCAAACATCATCAAACCATTTATCAGTTCCATGATGCTCTTCAGGCATAATGATCTCACGATCTTTGATCGAGTTGTAAATCTTCGATAAATACCATTCAGGGAAGTCCCTTCCATTGTAAACTCCTCTTAAGTTCCTCCTATAGTCCTCAAGGACCATTTGCTGTTTTACCTGAGGGTTGTGCAAATCTGTATTCAACATAATCACAGAGTATGACAACACAAAGACAGAGTCACGATCTGGCCTTACTATTTCGTCCATGTCCTGACCCTCCATTAGTTCCGATTGACAGTCAACGTATCTTTGAGCAAATAATTCAACGACTCTTTCGATTTGCTGAGATTCACCTGGTAGTCTAAAAGCTTTCAACAAGATTCTCAAGGCTTCATCAACTCTGAGATCTGTAAAATCAAAGAGGTCAATGAAGTGCCTTAACAAATCGGAATTCGAGGGCTTGGCTAAGAATTCACCTAACACCTTTTTGTTCAATCTACCTGACTTATGGAAGAAAAATGAAGCAACTTCCTTAAGATCGCTAGCAGACTTGATAAATCCTTCCTTTTGTAATGCTTGGACGCCTTCTTTTGGTTTATCGTTTAATAAGTCAGTGCACTTGATGAATAATGTCTTCTTTTCTCTATCATTAATCATCGAATGAAGTGGGGCATCATTTAAATCGCTCTTCAATGATTTGATTCTGTCGTTGATTCCACCAATCAACGATAATATACCTTCCAAGCAAATTGGTGGAACATTATCAGTGGTGGTTACAGCAGACTCCGGCAATGAAAGTTGGCACAAGAACTCTATGAACTTAGTAGCCAAATCTGACTTGTCAAACTCACAGTCGTAATCTATGAATAAATGAGTGAAGAAAACAGGAGATCTAGTCCATAGCAAGGAAAGCGATTCCACCAACATTTCCTTTGACGAAGAATTTCTAGTCGAAACATTGGCGCCGTTGATAGTATCATTTTGTCTCTTTCCTGAATCTGGTAAAATTGACTGAAATATTAATGTCAATGTTAACTCAAATTGAGACTTCAACAGTCTTCCAAGAACGATCGCGACAGTGGAAAACAATTGAAGAGCAGACTGTAATAATGCAGGCGACTCGGTTGTTGTGATGATTTGCAAAACATGTTTGGAAACTAAGTCAGAAACTAACGAGAACAAAGTAGGGTGTTTAGGTATCTCTCGGCCAGCTACCTCAATCGCAGTATTTATGAGAGATAATGCAAAAACTCTAGTGCTTTCCATGTGTTGATATTGGTTTGAAGGAGAAATCATGTAAATCAAAACGCCCAAGAATTCGTTGATACAGAGAATACCAAAGGGCTCCTCTTCACTGGGTACTTCCTCTTTATTTGGATATAATATCTTCTTCTTTTGATCATCTGTTTCATCTTCTGACATTTTTGGCGTACCAACTACAGAAGGCTTTATATCAGTTCCTCCAATAATGTCTTCTGGCAACTTGGTGTCTTGGAAGTTTGCTTGCAATTCTTCCACACTTTCAGTTTCTGGTTCGATGTACTTCAATTGGCTGAAAATTCTGAAAGTAATCGATACCATTGCCATTTCTGCAGCCTTTCTCAAAACTTCACTTCTCTTCTTATTACATGCTAACGACAAGCAGATCTGTACTACATCAGAAATGACCTCATTAGGCAATAAATCAGATAAGGGACTCTCTATTATGGCTTCCATCAATCTGAGGACCTTTAACAAGACGGCGTCGTCTGAGTTCTGGTCTGCTGCTTCAAACCGACACACAGTCAAGGATGACATGATTTGGATCAAAGTGCTTTGCAAATTTCTCGATTTGTAGGAGATGATTTCATAGTTCAAGAATTTTGAGACAGAGTTTAGAGCCAAGCTGGTGATATGTCCAGAAGTCGAAGATGACTTGATAACAAGCAAAAAAGGCTGCAACAATGTCAAACTGTCGATTTCGTACAAATCTTTGGCTTCCATCAAGATGGATCTCAACTGTAAGAAGCTAGATAGTAATGGATTGTGATTGCTTTGACGGTGGCCATTATTTAAGTTGTTGACGCTGGAAGATAAACCCAAGCTGTTAGCAATGGCATCGTCGTCGCCATTGAAGAGATCACCAGCTCCAAGAATTGCTGCAACTCCACTCTGAGAGTAACGAGTCATCTTTCTCATTGCTGACGAGATGGTCATACATTCGTTGATCATCAATGTTATGGGATCAATGGCCACATTATCTCCGCCACTGGGATTGGGAGGAGCAGTTCCCAAAGTCGAATTAATCCCTTGGTTTGCGAACAGTATAGTCGGTGTCGGTGACTTGGAAAACGGACGAATCATGATGGATAAATATTGATAGATATTGTATTGTGCTATATTGAAATTACAATAAACTATGTTGAGATATATTGTAATTGTTTCTTATGTTAGTTGATGTATAGAAGTATATTAATTATCGAACGTGTGATGAAATGTTCTGAAAAAAAATGAATTGCGAGACTGATCTATACTTCTACGATGATTCAGATAATAAATTTTAAAGGATTCTCGATTCTACTGTAGGTCCAATTCGTCACTACAAATGGAATTGAATGAAGAATGGAGATATATCTGAAAATGGAGATCGAGAATTCTCTCCTTGAGTTGACAATGAAGATATGGGAATGCAATATTCCTGACAAAACTTTATGGGCAATGCCTTTTGATGCACTCTACTTCAATATGCTTCTTCAATCAGTCATACACACAGTGTATGCTCGGTGAATTCTCAGTGTAGATCGCTGATTTGGGCTGATTGTAACAGCTCCACTGGAAAATGCAGAAAAGATTGTCAACGAAAATCAAGAATATGAAGGAGGGTTTTCAAGTTACGTGTGCGGTAGTCTAATCTGTACGCGCCCTGTCAGACACGACTGTCAGGCGCTGAATCACGTGAAAATACTAACATCAACATTAACTGTGTGACATATTAGTCTGCTTTCTTCCCATAATTCTCCATGTCTTTATATCAATAAGTAGTCTACACTTTCTTCTTAATATTCTTCGATTATATACAAGATTTTCATTACTTTGTTGTTTAGATAGTTCTCTGGTAGTAGTCCTTGAACGAAATCCATGCTAACCGCCATTCCTTCTGCTGCATTTTGGGATGGTAAATATCAAAATCGTGCCTCTCTAACTTGTTCAAGTACAAAGTCGTAGGAATGGCCACCATGAAAGGAGTAAAAATTACATCTGGCATGTACCTACGCCAACGTTTGGAGTTCTTCTGAAGCAACTCGTCATGCATATTTGCCCGTACAATCTCAGCGATCTCTTGCTTGCATTTAGATAACTTGTCTCTGGCTGTAAGGATATGATCGTTAGACGTTGTGGCTGTTTCATAAACGATATTCTTCAACTTGTCTCTGATCTCATCTGCCTCTGCCTTCTCCTTCACGTGTCCCTGCGTCAATCTTAGCACAGATTCCTGGGACAAATCGTATTTGGACATTAAATTCGTCGGCAAAGAAATCTGGTTTCTGGCGGTCGCGTAGTAGTTCATTCCTAAGATCATGGCTCCTATGGCCGTGGCTTGTCCAATATGAGCAGCGATATCACTTACCATAGACTGCACCGACTTTGACTGTTCCAAAAGGCTAATTACAGATGGCGAAATGGATGGAGATAATAATAGAGCCTGAGTCTGATAATTCAATTGGGAGTAGGTACCTTCACCATATGAACAAATGTCTTCTACTGTCTGAAACGTATTCGTCTTCAAGAAGTGTCTTCTTGTCAGTAGAAATTGATGAAAATAAGTCACGTCTAAGTTCAAGTTGTTCCGCAAGGCATCTCTCAACAATATCGCTATGGGCTCTCCAATGTCTTTTTCAAGGTATGGATCTTCGGTGAACACTCTTGCGAGTAAATCGCTCCAGAACTTGAACTTTACATCAGCTGTAGAGATTCCCATAGACTTGGTGAGTTCTGTAGAAGCTTTGGAAGCAACGGAAACTTTGTTATTGCCTCCGTCACTGATCTTATTGATTTCCAAATTGAAAGCCCGTATTGCCAAGAAGGCATTGCGGGCTGGCTCGGGGACATACTGTGCAAGTATGTAAGAAGAACGATCATGGGTCTCCAAGAGCTTATTAATATTTTCAGTAGCATTATACAATTGTACTTCGTATTTGGAAGAGGAGGGTACTGAATACCATCTCCTCAAGTCCGTCCGCACAATCAGACGGTTATACCTTAACATGGCGAATGTTGAGAAAATTGACTTGACATTGCTGAAACTGTAGTAGTTTCTCATAGTTCAATTTATTACACCAAAATACTGCATACCAGAATATTAATGGTTCGAAATTATTCACTACTGTAATTTATTTGATCTAGTGAGAACAAGAAGTGTAGAGTTAGCTGCTTCATATCTGCTAAACTCATGGATAAATTCAATATAGAGAAATGAAATTCGAAATAGAAAGAACACATGTCTATTTGGATATCTGTATAGGCGAGAAGGATGTTGGCCGGATTGTAATTGAATTATTCGATGATTTAGCACCCAAATCCACTGAGAACTTCATCAATTTATGTGAAGGGGTATCTATAGATGGTGAAATAGTAGGATACAAGAATAACTTTTTCCATAGAGTTATCAAGAACTTTGTTATTCAAGCAGGTGATTTGAAGTACGGAAATTTGTCTTCGGTCGAGAAATATCCCCACAAGGATGTAGGTAAGGGTAATATTTCCACTATAGATCCACCAAACATGATAGAGGGTGAAAACTTGTCCGAGACCATGGATTCTCCTTTCAAGGTATGTATGGCTAACAGTGGCGACAAAGATGCCAATGGCTCTCAATTTTTCATAACGACATTCCCCCAGCCACATCTCTCAGGAGGTCACACAGTCTTTGGAAGAGTGACACATGGTAAATCTGTAGTCAGAGAAATCGAAAGGGTTAGCACAGACAAGAATAATATCCCTAAACGAGAAGAGATAATATTGATTAAGGATTGCGGCAAGTGGGATGTAGGTAATCCTGTTCCTATTTTTAATGCCAGCTACGACACCAGAGGTGGAGATATATACGAAGAGTATCCAGACGACGATGTGCACATTGACAAGGAATCGTCTGAATCAGTATATGACGCTGCTTCGAAGATAAAAGAGAGCGGTACATTGCTATTTAAAGCTGGCCAAAAGCAAGAGGCTTTCTTGAAGTATAGAAAGTGCATGAGATACATTATGGAATACATCCCAGATCAAGACCAAGAACCTGAATGGTACGAGAAGTACACAGACTTGAAGAAGAAGGTCTACTTGAATTTATCGTTGGTGTGTCTCCAGTTGAAGAATTATGTGAAAGCCGTAGATTATTCTTCCTATTTGTTAGAAATGGACAACATTTCTGGTCAAGAAATGGCAAAGGCTCACTTCAGAAAGGGAACGGGCTTATTAGAGTTGAAAAAGAATAAATTAGCACTTGTTGAACTAGAAGCAGCTAACAAGTTAGTACCAGATGACACTGCTATCAACAGAGAACTTGTTAGATGCCATAATTTGATAGAGCGCCAAAAGAATGAAGAAAAAGCTAAATACGCTAAGTTCTTCAAATAGGCTATTACAAGATTTATGCATTGCTATTTATCATGTATCCATACATATTTATCCATAATGAACTATTCAAAAGAGTAAATAGCGTCGTAAACTAATGCTGATCAGATGGGGAGTTATCGACATCTAAGTTCGTCGTATCATTGTCCTGGGTATCAGTCGGTTCTGACCTTGTATTAGAACCTGTTTGTGAATCCGTGATTGCTGTAGAGTTGGAATCAGGATTGACTGGGCCATTGAACTCATGCAAATTCATGAAATCGAGAATTTCCGAGGCAGCATCGTCATCTTCGTCAGTCAGTCTAGTTTCAATTCCATTGGCTGTTCTTCTACTTGATAATCCCGTAGGGAACAATGGCTCGGGTTGATTGCCTGTTCTTTGTCTTCTAAGAAAGCCCAATATGTGAGAAAACTGATTGTGCGAAGTAGAGTAGTCCCTTTCTGTCTGTTCGGCAGCTGCGTCAGATATACCAGTTCCAGATCTGAGAACTCTTCTCATTGGACGTGCCGAATCGCCCGATAAGGGAAAGTAGTGAAATCTGTCAGCTGCGCGATATACCGTGCTTGGGTCAGTAGGAGCATCTTCTTGAGGAGTCGTAGTCTCATTAATATCTACGTGTGCTTCGGTTGTAGTTGGACGACTAGAGTTTGTCGGCAAGTTGAAGATTGTCACATTGGTTGAATTCGTTCGCGATGTAGGTTCTGCGACTGAATTTCTACACAATGGGCAAGTTGTGTGTTCTTTTAACCATTCCGAAAGACAGTCCATACCGAAGATATGTCCACAGGTCATCTTGATTGGACTATGATCAAAAACTCCAGTGTAATCAGATAAATATTTTGGCTCTGTAGACTCGTCGTTAATGTTGGAGGTATTCGTGTTGGATGTATTGCTCGTATTGCTCGTATTGGGCATATTGGTTGTATTGGTTGAATTGGACATATTGGGTGTGTTGGTTGTGTTGGTTGTGTTTGTTGTGTTGGGTGTGTTGGTCGTGTTGGTATTAGAATCATTCGAGTTTGTGGAGATCATAGAAGTGCCTTCACGAATATTGTTGGAAGGAGGAATAGCCGAGTCGGATTCGTCATCGGATTGTACTCTGCTATTGCTCTCGCTCGTAGCTTCCAGTCTTAATTCGTCGATTCTTCTCTTCTTCACTACAACTAACTCATCGTCGCTTTCGTCTACCAAAGGGTCTTCCTTTTCTGTTTGTATCTTGTCAAATTCTTCGAAACAAATGGAACAAGCTCGAGAATCACCCAAATCAGCCTCCTTAACACTAGGGAAAGAGTTGAACTTTTCCAAAGTTACACCTTTCTCCTTATGTAAACCGTTAATGATGGTGGAATAAGCCATTTGTGTAGCCAATCTGATAAACTCCTGGATAACTCGGGGGTCTCTGTTAGACGAATTATTTGGAAGTGACATGATCAACGAACCTGCTCTGTTGGGGTACTGAGGATTATTCTCATCGGAGAATACATAGTTAACAGTGATGACTATAGCACGAGTAAAGTCATTTTCACTATTGAAAGTCAGAACAGAAGGTCCATTGCCTGATGTAGGACCACTGGTATCGATAGTAGCAGTCGTTTCAATCTGAGCAGCCTGTGGCACAACGGGCACATCTGTAGAGATTGGTGTAGAAGGATGGCGAGGACCTTGACCCTCTCTGTTCGCTCTGTTGGATCGGTACAATCCCGAAACTGTATCTCTAAATCTATCAAAAAGTCCTAATTCCGCTCTATGACTTCTATTAAATGCAGAGAATATCCGATTGGAAGATAAATTGATTCCAGAGTTGGGCGATCCTGAAGAAGACACCCTTCTCATAGGAGATGTATTCCCATTGCTAGTGGTATTGGCATTGTCATAAATATTGCTAGTAGAATTTGTACTGTTTGTATTTGTATTAGCTGAGTTGTTATTTGCATTGTTCAATAGATCGCTAATAAAATCAGCATCTGTCATGTTAGTGGAAGAGTCATCAGACAGGTTATTCCCGCCTGGAGTTGTAGCTTCACGGTTATTGCTATTCATTGCACGACATAAGTTATCAACTAGATTTCAGGATTGTTCAAGATAATGAGGAAAAAAAGTGGTGTTGTGATATCAACGCTTTCATAGGGTGTATGAATCAGCGTAGAAAAGGATAACGAGACGTCACTAAAATTGTGCGTATATCTGAAATCTGATATTCTATATCTTGTATATACAACACGGCGGAAGGTCGTAGATGTCAGTAGAAGGTTGTTACAATTCAGGGGAAAATAGCCGATGTGATTTGACGAATGATTCTACGGGGAATCACTCTATTCTCAGCTCAGTCTTCTTGACAAAGCTTTCACTTAGAAAAAGTCGGGTATCATGATTATTAATTGAAACACTGTCACTCCGGTTATCAGCCATTGTGATCAGATTTTCCCTTGAACCGGTTTTAAGCAGAGTCACGTGATGTAATGGCTTCATTATGTCATTCATGGAGATCCTTCGCGTTTTGCCGCAATAGGCACTTAATTTCGCAGTATTCTTTGAGTTTTCAAACTTCTACTGTCCATACTTTGTCGAGAATCTCTAGTCGATAATGAGCATATACTGTCTGTATACATTAGTCTCTATCTTCGTAGAATTTTTCGTAGTTACATTTATATGTTCAACATGAATTGCGCAATATTACCAAAAATAGTAAGCATCCCTGTGATTACCACATGTATCTGTGAGACATTCACATCCTCAGGTATATCATCAAAGAGATCGCTACAGATATCAGGTTCAATGGTGATACATCACGTAAGATCCAGAACAGGAAACGTCAACTCTCCACTGGGCCACTTGAGAACAGCAGCATTGGTGTAATCACTGTAGGAATTCGTATCTGGAATCTTCCACCCGACTCTGACATAAATCATAATGTTACGCTCGGTATCTCTGTGACATCTTCAAGCTATAAGCTATCTGTTTCTTCACTCTGCCAGACTATCAAAATGACTTTCGATGAACTCGATCTTGTCACCAATGTAACGTTCAGTACAGTAGATTTCAAAAAATTAAACCTCCCCTAAAGAGAATTTAGCCTGTACTAGAATTTGCTTGAACCACTTCGCAAATCTCATTGAGCCCCCTCTAATATGGATGTCGCACTTGGGAATAATATGATCCCTCTCTGATTTAAAAAAATTGTAACTGATTTTGTTGCGCCTATTATCAATAATTAGCTACAAGTGCAAAAACCATCAGCCATAACCTAAAATTATGATCCCCCATTGAAAAATGTGATCCTACTTAAAATTACTTGAGTTAGGTGTCAAAATTTTGATCCTTAAGCTTCGCAAGTTCTTATGGTCGAACTTTATACAACAAATGTTATTTGTAAATGATATAAAGTATATAGATATTTAACTATATGTTACTACATATTACCGAAATAAGAGGATTGGGCGAATTTTGAATCTAGAAACTATTCTGCAACATCTACCAAATTGGTGTAAGTTTAGAAAAGTTTACTTTCTTCATGTTTTATAATGGTTTTTTTCCAAGCAAGTTTGAAAACAGTTTATTGAATGTTGTATACTATGTTGTATAGTTTCAGGAGGAATCAATTGAACAGCCTCGGTGTCCAATGTATCCTTTTGAAATTTATTTCTCCTGAGTTTACTCTTTAATGAGTGCCAGAATTGTTCAATCGGATTGAGTTCCGGTGAATATGGGGGCAAATAGAGTACATTATATCCACGAGCTGAAGCAATCCTGGAGATGCTTTCATTTTTATGAACGGGAGCATTATCCATTACTAGGTAAGAATTCTTTAAACTTTCGAAATTGTCTAGCTCGTTCATTACTTCAATAAGGAAGTATTGAAATGGTCAGCGACTGTTCCCTTAGAGAATGTCTCGGAGTCACCAGTATCCAACCTACGCTTCTTGTTCGCTGATTCTTTCAATGTTGGACGCAAACTCAAATAAACAACACCATAAGAACAAATAGCTCCCAAAATTGAACGAGTTTCAGAACGAGTTGTTGGGGCTACAACTACTGGAGTTACTCCTTTTAGAGCACGACCATGAGTTCTGTTCAAGATAACACTGATTCCAGCTTCATCTATAAGAACACAGTTCGTTTCAAAGTCTACTCCAAAGTTGGGTTCAGTTATCTTCTTAACAAATTTATATCTTTGTTGGAGCTTGTCGTCTGAGTTTCTTTGAATACTATCGCGACGAACCAACTTCCAAGTTAAGGAAAGATCCTTTGATACATACCTTTGTATTGTTGGTTTTGATACAACTAATCCTTCGAAATTGGAAGTCAAATCATCCATTATTTCATCTAGATATGCATCAGGATTCTGCTCAACGTAATTCTGAATATGTTTCTTTTGGCTATCGTTCAAAGCATAACCTAGCCTCCCTCTAGGCTCACGACTTGGTACTACAAAGTTATTGTCTCTATACCATCTTTGAGCAGTTTTGGGTTCTATATGAAGAGTACGGGCTACTTCACTAACTGGGCGTAATGGTTGCACGTTGCACAATTCAAAGAACGCATCTCTTTCCTTCTGGTTATACTTCCTATGTAGCCTTCCAGCGGGTGACGGTCTATCGTCATCAATTACTGATGGAGAGCTAACATCGTGCCTTAATTCTTCTACGTTTGAATCTTGTTCGTCTTCTAATAATGGATCGGGCATAGGTACATCTTCAAATTCTACATTGTTTTCAAATTATCTTTCTATACCTATTCAAATTCATGAGTTCATTGGATGGTCTCAAATCAGACAAATCGCCCTTATCTACAACTGGATTATTATCCTCGTCCACTAGATTTTTCCCATCTTGATAGATAAATCTGATGCTCATTGTCTAGCTCTATAGAACAAGAGGAGTCAATCGAATGAATTCCCCTACATCAGAAACAGTTCATATATCTACGTACATTTATTGCGACATTTATTTGGATGTATATAAAATTACGAGTTTGATCCTCCTGGATCATCGGTTTTCAAGTAGGTTCATCAATTTGAAAGTTGGTAAATCTTTTTTTTCAGGTTGGAAAATCCAATTACAAAGTGGCTAACTCTTTCTCTTAAGGGAGCTTCAATTCTTAAAGTGGCTCATTAAACTTGAAGAGGGCGCATTACTCTGTAAGTCGGCTCTCAACTTTTGAATCTGGAGACATCCTTGTAATACAGGTGTAATCGAAATCCCCCTGTAGCGCAAGCAAATTCTAGTGCAGGCTAAATTCTCTTTAGGGGAGGTTTATATTTTTGAAATCTACCATATCATTGGCGAGCACCGAAAAACATAAATCTTAGCTTGGATTGGATTGAGGAATTCTTTATTGATTCTTGGCGAAAGAACCCCGTCTGTAGAATTGTAACCTAATCTTTTCTGGCGGAATACCTTTAGGATCGTCTCTTTTTAACGAAGTCACCATTTCACTAAGCGCCATCTGGCAACTCCAGAAAGAAACAACCCCAGCATGATGCCTTGGAAAAGTAATGCAGTTCTTCACCTAGTGGCACATCCTGGTATCAAAAATGTAGTTAAAATGTAATGATGGATACGCAATGTCAACCCCGGCAAAGTGGAAACCACAAAAATAGCCGACGATGAAGCTGCCATAAACCATATTGGTATTTTTGAAAGCGTCCAGACAACCAAATCTTGTAAGCTTGGATTATGGCACAGGTAGCTATAGTAGTAATAATGGAGCCAACTTCTAAGAATGTCACACTCTGCTCTTTCAAGTCGCTCCAAGTCAATCTGTCAAAAGTTATGTTGTTCAATACACCCAACCAGTAGAACAAACGACTCAAGGGAGACTTCTTGACGACAACGTCAGAAGGAGGGGCAGAGCAGTTCCAAGACGTACAAGATACAACATGTAGGCAAAAAATCTCTCCAACCCAATAGAGATTAACTAAGCCAAATTTTCCAGGTTGGTGGCATCTACAGTGGTAGGAGAATCTGTTGCCATACAGAAGTCCTGAACCCAACAATGCTTATGGTCCAATACATAACCGCACCTATGGCTAACCACACTACGGGGAAACGCAAGATAATGTTGACGAATAAACCTGGGTAGTAGCAATGAGTGAAGTTGCCGTTCCCAGTAACTCCGCTTTGTCAGACCTCGTTCATCATCAAGACTGGACATTCTACTGGCAAGAAGAAGAACGTCCAATGGACAGACCAGTTGAGAAGTTTACAGGAAGATGACGAAGAAACAGAAACAGAACCAAAGCTTCTTCTCTAAGACGTTTGGAAAGATCACTACTGGATACAACCGAGGAAACTACGCTCCTGCTCCAGATAAGTACTACGAAGACATAGAGTTGGACGAAGACATCACGGAGCATGATGGACAGATTGGAACTACATTGGGAAGTGCTAGTGTGGACGATATTTTGTCACAGACAGTGAAGAAGAAGACGAACACAAGTGCAGACCCCTCCCCCGGCAAGGATACAAGTACACAAACTCACGACTGAGGTGACAGATAACGACAGTATGAAATAGACGACTATTGCAGATACATTTTCTATTCTATGTAGTATACGTTAGAAAGAGAAACTACACCAAGACAACGGACACAATGAAAAAAATGGCAAACGCAATGAACCTTAAAGGAATGGGTTCTCTAAGCAAAGAGATCGAAGTTGTACCAGATATCACAAGGTGGTTAGTAGCAGAGGTTTCTGTCTCACCAGGAGAAACTGAAGTAGACGTGAAATCAGCAGCTCTCACAGCCCCTGGTACGGTCGAGGTGATGACTTCGATATCCTCTTCATCGGTGAAGACTACCTGGCCAATAGAGATTTCCAAGTCTTCCAAATCGTAGACTACGTAAGCATATCTCAAAATATTGTCACCCAACAACATGTATCCAGAGCTAGACTGTTGTTCAAGAATGCCGAGGTAGCACGAGGATTCGCCTCTCAACAACAAGTCGGTCAAGGGTACGTTGATGTCCATTCCGCCGAAGTTGAGCGTGAGTTTAATGTTGCTGTTGCTAGTGCATGGAATACGGTACAAGCCGCTAGAAGTTAAAGTACCACCAAGAGCCTGGCCGATTCTTCTGAACAATGTTGAAGGGAAGTAACTCAAGGTAGAACCTGTGTCTAAGACAGCTGAGTATGAGTTATAAGTGATAGTGACCTCGTCAGTTTGGCTACTTAAAGTCATGTTGCTTACGATGACCTCGAGTCTGATGGCCTCTGTGTAGCCGTATATAGCGTTCGAGTTGATTATTGGCACGGTGGTCAATTGACCATTGAACTTGGCATGATCAATGGCACCAAACAAAATGTTACCAGAACTGTCTGTATCCCTTCCCAAGTACAATGAGTACACGTTCTTATTGATGAGACCCTGTTTGACCATTTTTATAGGCAAGTTTTCATACATGTAGTTTCCCCCACCTCTTGTCGAGAAGGTGGTTTCCAATCCAGCCAAACCAATACCCAACACGCCGATGTCGGAACTGGTTTCGTTGGCTACTGCAAATGACAAGTTGTGCACAGTCACATTACCAATCATCACGTTGTCGTAACCCCAGATACCAAGTGCACTGGTGTCATCAGCATACTGAATATAGAAGGCACTGGCAGAGTTGTTTGCTTGGAACGTGTCTGAATTCTCCGTGTTGAACGATCCGTACAGGGTACATGTATTTGAAGAAGCCTCCTGGCCAACGTCAGTGAGAGAAGAATCAGTTTGGATGCCTGGAGTGATGATGGAAGTCACCGTTTGGCCACTTCTACCCGCAAACGACCAAGCCTTGTTGTGTACAACTTCTTTGATAGGCGAAGACTTCGAAGGAACACTCTTAGAGCCAGCCTCGATGCCTAATCTGCTATCAAAAATGACTCCTCTCTTCTTGTTGTTGCTGGGAGCTATGTCACATATTAAGTCATGGCTCATTATCCACAAGTCGGAGGAACCAGTGTCGACAAGAACTCCGTTTTCATCTTGGTTGGAACCGATCTTCAATGTCGTCAAGTAAAATGTATTTTTGTTTTTAAGCTCCATATCGACGAAGCCATCACGTTTGACAAAGAATGCGCCTTCAGACGAGTCTTCAATCAAGTCCCTTTTGGAATTTCCTCTTCTGATATTGAAGTCCAACCGGAACATGCCTTCACCATTAGCCTGGGCCGCGGTGCCGAGTCCCACAATTGAGGCCACTGCCGCGTACGAGAGAGAGCTCAACTTCATTGATGTGGATCAGACAGAGGGTTGAGGGTTGTAAGTGAAACTCAGTAAGTAAAGTGAAATTGTTTTATGTGTGGAAGATCTCTGACAATAATTGAATAATTCAGTGGGGAGCAACGATGAGATTCCTGCTGCAGGTTGAGATACTACGCTTAAATTTAGAGATTGTAGTGAGAGTCTCAGTTTCTGATACTCAAGCGAAATTATGCTAGTTGGAGCAGGAAAAAAAAGAATCAGCTACCTTTGTTAATTATTGTCACTAGCTTTACGGTGCGGACTTGGGTCTTAAGTAGCCTACGTGCACAAGTAGCGTCATAGCCTATTGAAGACTACCAAGGCACATTGGATGAAAGACAAGCTACAAAACTGTCTGCGCCTCCATGACCGTGGTGCAGGAGTAGTGACAACTCCACGAAGTGATCCATTGACCGGCAAACGGGGCTTTTGGAACCGAAGAAGGAGCAGCACGTACAGAAGAGGCTCGATCTCTCGGCACTAAAAAGCATTGAAAAAGAAACGCATCAAGAAAAAGAGAAAATGCAGAAGGTGTAGCAGCCTTTGACACAATGCCTAGTTGATGAAGCAACTCGGCAGAAGAACACAGACTCCTCTTTAGAAAAGTAACCAGAGTCATGAGAATTCCGTGAAGCAAGATGCTACTATGGAGCTTGGAATTGAATTTGCCATGAAGTCACAACGTGAAATATTCTGGAGAACTATCGTATGTAAGAGAATTCTTTAAAGAACAAAAAATAGCGGTTTTGTGTCAGTAGAACTAAAATTACGAAATCTGCCCGAGATAGGATACCCATTGCAAATCTACATTCATCTACAAATGTGCAAGTCGACAATATAAGATAGGATAGGCTGTTGTATAACTGCCATAATTTGTACAAAGTAGCTGTATCAAATCCAAAGTGCAATGGGAGATACTGGAGACTTCAATTGTAACTCCCTTTTTTCTCCCTTTGTAACCCCTCCTTCTCGTTATGGTAGCCAAGAAATCCATTTCCGGAGCAACATTTCGAGTGATGATTAGTCTTAATCTTCTCATGTCGGTGCTGAATGGACAAAGCAACCTACAAACACGTTTCTGTTGTCCATTATGACTATATAATTTATAGCATCTAATCTCCGATGTCGATGCTATCTCGTCTCTACTCAGAAAGCATCACTTCAACTTGGTAGTAACCCAAAGTTCAATGCTAAGTACTCCTGATAATCCTCCCTTTTTTATGTGTATCACCATGTGCTGAATTTCTCGATTCTTTTGTCTGTACCCAACTGATTCTATCTCAATTTTGCTTTATCTTTAGTGTTCAATGCTGCTGACAGAGCAAATCACTTTGAAATTGGATCGAAGCTACAATATCCCTTGTTGCTACACAAAGACCTGAGATTTGCTATTTCTTGAATTCGTGAAGAGATGAATTCTTAGTTTCAGATAATCACTCGTTAATAATTCAAAGTGTTGTCTGCTGTCTGATTCTCCAGTTTCGGCTGTGAAGGGACGTCAATCAGGATATTCTCTCTTCTGGCATATTTTACTTTTACGAAATCGAGAGGTTTCAATCTCCTTCTCGAAATCGGCTAGCACTACTGTTTTCGTCCGACGGAATGCATCAAATGATCTCTGATTATTTCGTATTATCACATTATTTTTTGAGGATTTAGCCAATTTCCTTGATATCTACTTTTCAACTGTTACATAATCTCTATACCAGTGTTCCGTCTTCCTTGGAAATCAGGAGCTATTGTTCCGTCCATTGAAATAGAAGTTCATCATTGTAGCTGAACCTAGTATTGCCCATTTATCCCCAGGAAAATCGTACTTATGTAGATATAGTCGATGTGAATCTTCTTGCTTGCAATCCGAAGTGGACTCAGCGGATTCATAAACCAATCTACACTAGTTATGTTGAACTATTCGTGCGTAGTATAATCCCACTGATTTGCAACCAAGCAAAGTCAGTATTAATGTCTCATCAATAAACCAATTCCACATATAAGATACCTTGTATTTTATTCTTGTGTATTTGGCTCAACAATGCATTTCATGTACTCATTAACTGTTTCAGAATCAAACACGAAGCCCACCAAGCTTTCACTGCATTCCTCTATAAGTTTATCATTTAAAGTATATTTTGGAGTGATCATCATGTCTTCCTGGTCCTGCTTATCGTCTATTATTTTCATGTAGGCAAACAAATCCCATACCTTCTCCATGTATCTCATAAAGTTTTCTCTTGAACCAAAGTAAAAATTAAGTAGAATCTCCCAGTCTTCATTGGATATTCTAGACACCTTCAAATCATAAATGAGATCAGTAAGGTCGCCGAACTGACGTTTGTTGGACATCTGCAAATATTTGATGAGTTGCATGATTAAGTTCATGGAGCACGCAAATAAATTCACAAAGTGAAGCTTGCTGTTCAATTCAGAATGATTATAGAACTTGTGGGCAGTTGAAATAAACTTCCCAAAAACTTTGGCGAAGACTGCCTCCAAGTTCAATTTATAAATCCCTTTGGACTGGCTATCATTCTTAATGAAATCTTCAAGAACGATCAAGAATAGAGCTTGATAGATTAAACATTGATAGAAGCATTTCATATAATGATAAGGATATTCTTCAAGAAGAACTGATATCAAATTCCTTTTTCCGTTCGTTTGTTTGATAATCATTGAGTCCATCAAATTAAATTGATTAAATAAATTCATCATTGAAGTCAAATACGAAGTGTATCTCAAGGAGGGGAAATAATTTGCTTCAATACGGATAAAACTTAACCATCTAATGAATAAATTCAATGCAGTCTGATTCTTTATCAACAAGTTCAATTCCCAAATGCCGATGGGGTGATTGGGATTTTGTTTCATATTTCTTTCAAACTCTCGAATTTCATTGATATCTAAAGCTTGGACATCTCCGTAAAGTTCAAGATAGCTTCTGATGACATCACGTATCGAGGTAGAGTATCTTGATCGCTTATAATACAATCCCCAGATTTGGATGGAGAATCTTACTAAAGGTCTTTTAATTGACATGAAGTTCTGCCCATACAAAGATTGCAATAACTTTTTATGAGGCACTATTGTATTCTTCAATTGGTTGGAAGATAGAAGCGAACCCTTGTATTGGAAGAAAGTGAATTCTATTTCTACCAAACGCAATTGCATCCAGTAACCAGCGAATAAGATAAATTCATACGATTTGGGATAGGTCACTTGGCTGGAAGTAGATTCCTCGTTGGTACCATTAGTCTTAGTGAAAAAGCTATTATCCTTTTCTGGGTCTTCCATAAGCTCAACAAACTGGTTATTGAGGACCACATGATTGAGCAAATTGTTGTATTCAAGATAGTTCTCCACAATCATATTACAGTAGGTGTAGTAGTTCTTGATAAGGAAATACCAGTCCATGAGGAAAAGCAAGTCGGTATACTTGGCGTAGCTTAATACTTTTGCCTTTATGAAGTTGGAGATTTTGATCCAGTCGCTTAATATCTCATCCTTAGGCTTGTAGAGGTTTCTTTCAAATAAAAAATTGGTCATCCCCATGTTTTCGAAGAGATAACCATTGGCAAGGATCAAGTATGCAAAACTCAAGTGTCTCAACTCCTGGACAGAGAACTGGACACTCTTACTGATGTTATGGGTTCCCTCGTCGTCGATCAGAACGATACGATTGTATACCATATGTATTCTCTTTGCCATTTCACTGTAGTTCGTCAAGTCCAATACTTGGTCGTTGGTCGACTTCAAATACAAATTCATCATGTCCTCAAAGATTGAGAACTTGTCTGGCAAGAGACGCTTCATTCTCTTGGTGTCCACCATGGACATTTCTATAAGAGCGGTCTCATCTTCCGAGTACTGCTGAGCAATCGTTGGGCTGGACTGTGGCAATTGAAACTCGAGTGTGTGTCCCGCATGGGTCGGTTGATGGATCAAACTTGTAGGAGGTACTGGGTAGCGAATATCAAGCATTACAGCCGATGAACTCGGACCTCCGTTTAACATGATGAGAGGGCATGTTTGAGGATGAGTCAAGTCCTGGTTGGATAGCTGATTCTGGGGGTTCTGTAGATGTGAGCCTAGTTTCTGATGGCCATGAAGTATTTGGCTCCGCGGCACATACAGATGATTGTCGAGAGTATTTGGCTTTATAGTAGGATCTGTACCGGGATGACTGAGAGGAGTATGTTTCAGGGAAGACATCGCTCCATCCCAATGCTTAGCAGCTCCAATAGTAGAGCCCAAAGAAGGGAGAGAGTCTTTGTGCAAATTGAATGCTTGGACAAAGTTATCGCTTAGACGGACTTTCTTGCTACTAGTTCTTCTCCTTCTTTCTTTGATCTTGAAGAGCTCTTCTTCTGATGGAGGTTGTGGAGGCTGCACTATGCATTTCTCGACTCTCTTGAACTTCTTACACGACGAGCAGGGTATTTGGAGATCACACTTGATCTTTAATAGCTTACAGGGCCCACAGCTGTAGCTTCGTCTATGGCGTTTCGGTTTATTATAAGATGCTCGTCTTTTGTCTGAGTTAGAGCCGTTTCTTTCGTAATGATCATGGTACGAGTCTGAACCGAAATCGTCTGTCGCTCCTCCGTTCCCATCTCCATTGCTACTGATACTGGCAGTTGGCAGCGGCGTGGTTGTAGCTGTGAAAGACGAAGGTGATTTAGAAGAGTCTTCGCTCTTCATGTTAATGCTGACCTTGAGACTAAATTCGTTAGGCTGGCAGTTGCTCTCTAAATGGCGGAAATGCCAGGTCCTATAAGCCGTAGTGGAATAAAACAGTTCCTATTATCGAGTGGACTACTCTTGAAATTCAATCGATAAATTGCACATATACAGTAGACCGGCATGCAGCGGAATTAGAATTGCTAAAACCGTTAATTAAAATGCCGGTGCTATCACTGCAACCTGGTGGCTTGTGTGGAACCGAGTGTTGGGCTAGGCACTGAAATTAACCTCAACATAAATGACCGGATTTCGACCGTTCGAGTGTGTTCTTGGTCAATTCACAAATTTGATGCCCTTTAGCTAAGGAACCATGAACAATATGGCGTGGAAATGTAGTTTCTAATTACAGAATGAAAACCTTTAAAAATATCTCGTTCACCCAGTTTTGTGTCGTTGCACGAAACTATAAATTATACGGGATTTGATCGAAAGGGAACAAAAATTTACGTCAGTGCTGATGTTTAAGAAAATGATGATTGCTAAGATTACGATAATTACTATGGAAATGGAAATTGGTGGGAGTGAAACTAAGCATGTAATAGAAATGGCATATTCGTAAACTTGTGATAGTGTGATCCGAGCACCCACTAATATAACCGTAGCACACCGAAATGTTGGAATTGCAAAAAAAGCTGCAACTATTTATCTATGACGTTCGCTTGCCGCAAATAATGAAGTCGGATAATTCAGACTATGTCTATAATTATTGTCTTAACCTGTTATCATAATGCTTCATAAATCTCATCCCTCTGTTAACTTTCAGTATCTCAGTTTGCCCAATCACCTACTAAAAGACTAAGAAATAAGGATTATGCAATAATTTAATTTTACATATCTCGCGAGACCAACTCTTTTCCCCATTTTCAAGTAAAATCTCTTTCATTGTTCCACACTTCCAAAAGACCAATTACTATTTCCAGTGGTTCAAGAAATGAGCGCTACCGTGTGTTTTGTTCAGTGCACGACCAGAGTTTACCCAATTGTATTTGACGAAATTTTGATTAACTAATTTTTCTGAGAAACTAATGCTGTGCAGCATCAGTGTTAGTATCTTCGTTCAAAACAGGTAACAGCTAGTAAACTCTCTGTCCAGTTGAGTCGTATACTGCAGTAGTTTGTTTTCGGGTTATTCTCCGCTTTTTCCATATTGCTCCTAGCATTCTCATAGTTGTTCGTGTACAATGATCTCCAGAGCCACCCTACTTAAGAGACTCGCTCAAAATACGAGATCGATAAACTCTGCTGCTGTCAGAAGCTTTTCATCCTCTGTTTCGATTAAGAAGGACCATGAATTGGTCGATTTAAACACCTTACCAAGAAGAAAACCAACTGAGCTCAATGTACCATTGGTAAACCCTACTGAAAAATACAAGGAACAGATTGAAGAATTGCACAAGTTCGGTACCTACATCATGGCTTGTATGCCCAAGTACATCCAACAGTTTTCTGTGTGGAAAGATGAATTGACTATCTATGTGGCTCCACTGGCTTTGAGACCTACTATGGTGTTCTTGAAAAACCATACATCTTCTCAGTTCAAGTCGTGTGTAGATGTCACTGCTGCGGACTACCCATCCAGAACCAACAGATTTGACGTTGTGTACAACTTGTTGTCTGTGCGTCATAACTCGAGAATAAGAGTCAAGACGTACGCCAACGAAACTAGTGCTGTGCCATCGCTTGTTCCTATCTACCAAGGTGTCAATTGGTTCGAAAGAGAAACGTACGATTTGTTTGGTATCTTCTTTGAGGGCCATCCAGACTTGAGAAGAATTATGACCGACTACGGTTTCGAAGGTCATCCATTGAGAAAAGACTTCCCAACTACCGGTTACACAGAAGTCAGATACGACGAAGAAAAGAAAAGAGTTATCTATGAACCTTTGGAATTGACCCAAGCCTGGAGAAACTTCACGGTGGGTTCTTCTGTTTGGGAACAAGTTGGTGAAGGTAAGGACTTCACTCCAGAAACATTCAAGTTGCCCACACCAGAGCCAGAACCTACTCAAGATGAACAAAAGAAATAGGAATCCAGCGTTAATTCTTAGAAGTCAAATTTGAATTCATTTGTCATTCATCATGCATTTAAACACACCTTAACATCACTTTTTCTAGAAAATCAAATGTATTTAATTTATTGCCAGTTCTTGTATTGTAAACTATAGAAAACGTCTCTTTTGGTGACTCTAAGCTTTCAACATTCTAATCTCTTCGTTAAGCTTCTCCAACTCGTTGGACTTCGATTTTAAGAAGTCTTCCAAAGTCGAAACCTGGCTTTGAATTAAATCTAAGTCACCTTTAACTTCAGCCAAGTCCTTCTTTTTGGTCGACAAGTTCACCGAGCTCAACTTGTTTTGTTTGTATTTCAATAATTGTTCGTATTCGTATTTCAACAAAGCGCTGTCGTCGCTTGCGTTGGAGCTGTCATTCTTGTTTCCGTTCTGGATCTTGTGCAACAAGTTCTCCAAGTCAGTCAATTCTCTCCGTAATCTCACTTCTTCCCAGTCGGTACCCTCGGTCGACGAGAAATCCGTACCTCTTTCTGTTATTGTATTTGCCTGGCCGATTTTGTTCAAGTAGTTATTGGCAAAAGCCTTTCTCCCCGTTCCAGCAGTAGGCTGTGGTTTGGCCCGTACGGAGTTCAAATCGTAGTTGGGGACTTCCTTGGAGAAAGTAGCTCTCAACGACGCTGGAACACCTCGTGGTATCCTCTTGCCATTTTCTCGCTGGTTTAAGATATGTAAAAACACTAAGACTTGATCCTTGTCAATAGTTTCAAACGACTTAGGATTGACTAGATTCCACGCTGAAGAGATGTCGCTCTTAGGAACCTTGCTCAATGAGCTGTATAATGCATTGAGCGACTCGAATTTTACTCTACCAAAAGAATCACTATTGGAGTTGTAGATTGTCTCATAGGTAGCCTTATCAGTAGGAGAGATGTACCAATCAAAGTCATCACTTAAGCCATCCTCGTCGTCTTCATAGTCGATTCCTTGGTTACTATTGCTACGTACAGCGTTATTGGCTTGGATCAAATGAGCTTTCGATGATGGAACCAACCAGCTGGGTAACTGCGTAGGAATTGCTGTGGTGACACCATTGACCATATCGAAAATCAATCTCATGGTGATACAGAATTCTTCAAAGTCCAACTTTCCATCGCTGTCGATATCAGACAACTCCCAGATCTTGGCCAATTGGTCATCTTGTAACCGTGAGTTCTTCAACACGGGAGCCACCTTGTCTCCTGTAAGCTTGTTGCTCACTGGATTCAATCCCTGGAAGATTTCCCAGTACTTCTTGATTTCCCAGTCTTCAAGTCTCGGCATTATTCTATAAGATCTTTAATTGTCAATATGAAGTTATAAGTATGGAAATCAGTAAGTCGACTAGAAGCGCTGAATGGTTTGATTAATCTCAATGCCAGATCCAAATTGTGACTGAAGGCGGAGGTGGTGAGCGTCCTCGCAATTCTATGAAGGTGAGAAATTAGTCACGTGATTATAGTTCGAAACATAGGCAAGAAAGGGATCTTTAAGGATTCCAAGTTGAGTTAGAGAAGGAACTTCGAATAATGAAAAGTTGATCTCAGGGATTATTACCAATCCATTTTTTACTTATGTTCTTGCTGGTAGGTTTTTTTTCAGGACTATATTCATAGTTTCTTGAACTTTTTCTATTATTGTCACCATTGATCAATCCATGCAATCAACAAAATATAGACGCAAAAAATCTACAAAAGAATGTGACATATCCTATTTTATTGCAACATTTGAATACATATGTGGAATTTTACAAGCCTTGGAATTTAATTTTTATCAAATTACACAGGAAATCTACTAAATTGTTAAGTATAATAATAACAAATAACTATATAATATATGAGGTGAATCAATGAGGCAATATCTTGAGAATGAATTCAAGCACATAAGTTATAAGTTTCAATAGATTAGTAGAATTATGTCATAGAAATTTGATTACTCATTCAACCGGCGATTATTTGGGTGCAAAATCTGAAAGAATATTATAATTGGTTGGGGTGAGTGTCTCTTATTACGGAATTCGGACACACACTAACCAGCTGAACTACAACCGATTTTACTTGGAGTTTTGGATCTTCGGGCCATAAGCTATAGAACGGACAATAGATTTCTTGAAGAACAAATGTGTACTCAAATGGAAATCTGAAGGGCGAATGCCTCTTTATTTATCGATGTGTACAAAATTTATATATATTAACCAAAAGGTGATGGAGGAAATACGAAGATAAAAACCTCCTTCTGATATTCCTTAGGTGATATCTTTAGAATATGTTGAAAATCTCACAACTTTTTTTAACTTTTTTTTTTTACGAAATGACATGTATTAAAGTCAAACCTAGCTACTACATAGTATTTAGATCTATCTCTAATCCATATCGAAAGATGGAGGAAATCCGAAGATAAAAAACCTCCCGATATGACCTAACAATTAGGTTATACCCTTAAGAAGAATGAAAAAAGACTTGGAAACGGTAAAGTTATACCGTTAACTATTGCGGTATGGATGTTTTTTTTTTTTTTCAATTACGATATATATTAATCATAGCAAGCTATCTAATATATAAAGGGTACAACCTATAGAGGGATATCATTGCTGATAGAGATCATTAAGGAATTGAAAAATGGGAAATGCCTTTACGCACATTAGGCATGGCCTAATAGTGTGAGACTCCTAATAGAAAACTATTAGACTACTCACTAAACCGGGGAAATATGGGGAAATACAGGAAACGAGAT